>PVIW01004291.1:0-137255 GCA_004026585.1 Noctilio leporinus
TCCCTCTCCCCCCTCCCTCTTCCTCCCTCTGACAAAGACTTTAAAACAAGTGGCTTACACAGGTTCAAAGAGCTAAAGGAGAGAAAGTAACATGCAAAATGGCAGATGAGGAAGCTCCAGCCCGGGGTCCCACAGAAACCACCAAATAACCAACCACCTATGGGGGAAAGTCCCTTTGAAAACTTTAAATACAAGAAACCACAAGAAACAAGGTCACACGTAGGCACAAAAGGATAGAACCATATGGTCTAAGCAAACCGTATCCAAAAAAGAGCAGGGATGGCTATACTAATATAAAACAAAATAATTTTTTCAAAAACAAGTATAAGGCCCTGGCTGGTGTAGCTCAGTGGATTGAGCACCAGCCTGTGAACCAGTCAGGGCACATGCCTGGGTTGCAGGCCAGGTCCCCAGCTGGGAATGGGCAAGAGGCAACGACACATTAATGTTTTTCTCTCCCTCTCTTCAGAAAGATCAAAATTGATCAACCTTTAGCTACTTTAACAGAACTAAAATAATTAGAATTAGAAATGAAGGTGGGGCATTCCTGGTGCCCTTACAAAAATACAAAGGATTGTAAGAACATGCTATGAGTATACATGAGCACATTGGAGAAGCTAGGTAAAATGCATTAATTCCTAGAAACACATGCCTACCAAGATTGAATCATGAAAAAAATATCTAAACAAATTTATAACTACTAAGGAGACTGAAGCAATAACTAAACTTCTCAACAAGAAAAATCTAGGGGACTATTAGCACATACATAGCTTCATTAATGAACTTTACCAAAGTCAGAAAAGAGGAGCATTACAACTGATTTTACAGTAATAAAAGGGATTATAAGAGGATACTGTGAAAAACTGTTAAACATTAAACTACATGGATACATTCCTAGATGCATGTACACAACCAAGACTGAACCATGGATAAAAATTTAAATATACCTACAACTAGTAAACAGGTTGAAAGAGCAATCAGAAACCTGCCAACAAAGAAAGCCCAGGACTAGATGACTTCACTGGAAAATTCTACCAAATATTTAAAGAATTATCACTAAAGGAATATTTACAAATTGCAAAGCCAGACAAAGCCATCGTAGAAAAAGAAAATTACACCCCTGGCTGGTGACACAGTGGATAAAGTGCCAACCTGTGAACCCAAAGGTCGCTGGTTTGATTCCCTGTCAGGGCACATAACCAGGTTGCAAGCCAGGTTTCCAGCCATGTCCCCAGCTGGAGGCAAGTGAAAGGCAACCATTTATTGATGTCTGTCTCCCTCTCTGCCTCTCTCCCTTCCTCTCTCCAAAGATAATGAATAAAATCTTAATAAATAATAAAAAATTTAGAAAAACTAATTACAAAGACACACATACACATAACCAGGTTGCAAGGTAGGTCTCCAACCAGGTCCATAGCTGGAGGCAGATGAGAGGCAACCATACACTGATGTCTCTCTCCCTTTCTTCTTCCCTCCCTGCCCTTCTCTCTGAAAAATAAAATCTTAACAACAAAAACACGCGGGAAAAACTTCATGAGATTGTGATGATTTCTTGGATATGACAATAAAGGTAAAAGATATATTGGATTATATCTAAGTATAAAAATTTTTGTGGCTCACAAGACACAAATACCAGAGTGACAAGGCAAACTACAGAGAGAAAATATTTTCAAATCATGTATCTGATAAGGAATTAAAATCCAGAGTATACAAATAACACCTATAAGTAATCAACAAAAATCTCATTAAAAATGGGTGCAAGATTGTATATTATCTTTTCAGAAGTGTCTACTCCAAGTGGCCAAACAAGTTCATAAAAACATACTCAACACATCGACAAGTAGAGAAGTGCAAATGAAAAACACATTGGAATACCATCTTACACCCATTAGTAAGAGTACTTATCAAATAAAACAAAAGTAATCAGGCCCTGGCTGGTAGCACAGTGGATAAGGCGCTGACCTGCAAACCCAAAGGTCGCTGGTTCGATTCCCCAGCCAGGGCACATAACAAGGTTGCAAGCCAGGTCTCTAGCCAGGTCTGTGGCTGGAGGCAGGTGAAAGGCAACCATACAATGATGTCTTTCTCCCTCTCTCCCTCCCCCTCTGTCTGGAAATAATTAAATTAAAAAAAATTTTAAAAATTTAAAAATTAAAAAAAGTGATCAGGATGTGGAGAAATCAGTGGGAATGACAACGTACGGTGTTTCTGCAAGAACAAACAAGCAAACGAAAAAACCAGACTGTAGACTGTATGATCTGGCAATTCCATTTCTGGATATATAGCAAAAATAATTGAATGCACAGCATCAAGGAGATACCTGTACACCTATGTTCTTGACAGCATTATTAACAATAGTTAAAAAGTAGAAGGAACCCAAATATCAATCGGTCGATTAATGGATAAACAAATGTGGTATGTATCTACAATGGAATATTATTCAGCCTCGAAAAGCCAATTCTAACACTTGCTATAGCATGAATGAACCTTGAGGATATTATGTTAAGTGAATTAAGCCCGTCTCAAAAGACGAATGTCCCATGATTCCACTCAGGAGGTACTTAGAGCTGTCAAATTCACGGACAGAAACTAGAATTCTGGTTGTCAGGGGCTAGGGGTAGGTTATTAAACACAATTTTAGTTTGGAAAAATAAGAGTGTGGAGATGAATGGTGATGATGTTTCCGCAATTTTAATGTACTTGATGAGACTCAACTGTGCATCTCAAAATGGTTAAAATGGTAAGTTTTGTGTTATACATATTTTATCTCATTTTAAAAATATTAAATCCCTGGCCGGTGGCTCAGTGGATAGGCACTGGCCTGCGAACCCAAAGGTCACCGGTTCGATTCTCCAGCCAGGGCACATAACCAGGTTGCAAGCCAGGTCTCCAGCCAGATCCATGGCTGGGGGCAGGTGAAAGGCGACCATATATTGATGCTTCTCTCCCTCTCTCCCTTCCCCTCTCTCTGAAAATAATAAATTAAAAAAAAAAAAAAATATATATATATATATATAAGGATTGTCTAGCCTGGTAGCTCAATTGGTTGGAGTGTTGCCTCATGCACCAAAAGGGTAGCAAGTTTGATCTTGATCCCTGGTTAGGGCATATACATAGGTTGCAGGTTCAACCCCCAGTCAAAGGACACACGAGAAGCAGTCAATCGAGATTCCCCCCTTTCTCTCTTTCCTTTCCTCTAAAAATAAACATCCTTGGTCAGTGTTGCTCAGTTGGTGTGTCGTCCTGTAAACTAAAAGGTCGTGGTTTCAATTCCTGCTCAGGGCATGTGCTTGAGTTGTGGGTTTGGTCCCCAAGTGGGGTGTGTATGCTTGGCACCCCATTGATGTTTCCCTCCCTCCTTCCTTCCTTCCTTCCTTCCCCCTTTCTTCCTCCCTCCTCTGTCTCCCCCACTCTCCCTCCCTCCCTTCTCTCTCTGGAACCAAAAAAAAAAAAAAAGGAAAGAAAAATCAATAAACATATCCTCAGGTGAGGATTAAAACAGTATTAGGGATAAATGATGGCTTTGTTTACAGATTTCAACATTTTAAACACAGTCCTCAGTATTAGGCTTCATATCATAAATCTTCAACTTTACTATTATGTTGCATTTTATTTAGTTTTATGTGCCTGTGGAATCATTTGCAGGGCTCCTAGCATTAAGCATCGATAAGATTCATTTACTGTGTTGGCCTAAAGGTTTCAGTTATTTCCGTATGATGGCTCTGGTAGTGCTTAGTCGTCTTTAACTACATTCAAAACAATTTTGTTGCCTCGGCTGGTGTGGCTCAGTGGATAAGGCACTGGCCTGTGAACCCAAAGGTTGCTGGTTGGATTCCCAGCCAGGGCACATAGCCAAGTTGCAAGCCAGGCCTCCAGCCAGGTCTGTAGCTAAAGGCAGGTAAAAGGTAACCATACACTGAAGCTTCTCTCCCTTTCTTCCTCCCTCTCTCCTTCCCCTTCTAAAAATGATGAATAAAATAATTTGTAAAAATAAAGTTCTTAAAAAAGAAATGGACATCCTTGCCTATAGAGATGGTAAATTAAAAGCCTCCTCTCCTTCGGCTACAGTTACTGATTCCTAAGTAGAATCTGCATAAATCAGGCTATTTTAAATACACGCCTCCACTGCAGCCCTCATGGTAAAACCTGCACGCCTGGACATGGTGGTCAAAAGCGCTGACAGGGCTCTAAGGGGGAACAGACAAAGCTGCATCTGCCGTTGCAGATTTTAATTCACTTTCTCAATAACTAGCACGACAAGTAGGAACTGAGCAAGGATACAGAACAATATCATCAACCAACATCAGAAAACAGTTTGCATGGAACATGCTTGGGTCATGAAACAAGCTATCACAACGTAAAAGGACTCAAGTCCCAGTAGGTATGTTCTAACCACAGTCGACTTAAATCAGAATGAACACACTACTAAATAAACTGCATCAGAACCAACGAGACACCATGAAGGGTATTTTGAACAGAATGATCATGAAAACTATCAATTTGTGACTGGCTGTTGAAACAGCACTTACAAGGGAAATTTACATAGAACGAAGGTCTCCAAGAAACTAGAGAAACAAGAGTATAATAAACCCAAAGTAAGTAGCGCACACACACACAAACACACACATGCAGAGTCAGGGGCGCTGAATGGGGAACGCATCACTGTACAAACATGGTGGACACATCTACCCCACTCCACACCCAGGCGGTACGGTTCAGCCTTGTGCTCCCAGGCCACACACCTGCACAGCTGACTACTGCAGGCAACGTAACACAACGGGATGTGGATCTCAACAGTAAAGGTGCAGTGAAATATGGGGTAAGAACTGGGTGTGTGCACACAAGGAAGGGCACGAGGAGGGCTGAGGAAGCAGACGACACGGAGGGCGAGTGGGGGATCAGGAGGAAGGAGGGGAGAAGGGAGAACAGAGATCAAAAGAGACCCAGGGAGATGAAGCTTGCCAAGAAAAATGAGTGCTTGCTTTGGCAGTATACTAAAAAAGAAAGAAATTATAAAAGGGAGAGGAAAGGAAGGTATCAAAACAAAACTGGAAGGGAAACAGGAATGAGGTCACTAGTGAGTGTACCCCAGTGTGTGTGTGCAAGGGTGAGTGTGAGGGGAGCTCCAGGGTGGCCCTCCTCTGCCCCAGCCCATGCCCCTGGCTCCATGGACAACCTAGGACCCAGCCACTCGTGGACAGACAGCAGGCTGAGCCTTCTCATCTAGCTGAACCACCCAGACTAGCAATAAATTCCCTATCATAGTTGTGCCCAGCCTTTTCTTTCAACATTGCAAGTATTTTGTTTATAATCCATTATAATCACATAGGACCACCTGTCATATGCAGCCTCTAAACTGACGAAAACTTCAAGGCGCAGGGCCTGACAATATACGTGTCAGCAGAAATCAATGAATGAACTAGAAAATCAATGAGAAAAAAAATAGAAATCAAGGCAAGCAAAAAATGGTTCTTTGGAAAGAACAAAATTGATAAACCTTAGCATTTGGGATAAGAAAAAATTACAGCCCTGGCTGGTGTGGTTCAGTGGATTGAGCACTGGCCTGTGAACCAAAGTCATCAATTTGATGCCCATCAGGACACATGACTGGGTTGTAGGCCAGGTCCCCAGTTGGGGGCTCAAGAGAGGGAACCACACATTGATGTTTCTCTTCCCCTCTTTTTCCCTTTTCTTTCCCTCTCTCTAAAAATAAAGAAAGTCTTAAAAAAAAATTACAGCCCTGGCTGGTGTGGCTGAGTGGATTGAGTGCTGGCCTGCAAACCAAAGGGTCACTGGTTTGATTCTCAGTCAGAGCACATGCCTGGGTTATGGCCCAGGTCACCAGTTGGGGGCATGTGAGAGGCAACCATATGTTGATGTTTGAAAACAAAACAAAACAAAACAAAACAGTATCAGAAATGAAAGGTGACATCACTACAGATTGCACATACTAGATATATTAAATCCAGCTTAGATAAGAACCTAGTATAAAGGAACCATGGACATGGACAACAGGTGGGATTGACTTTGGGGGGAATGGGTGGGTGGGGAGGGGGACAGAGGGGAGCAAAAAGGGGATGGATATAATACAACAACAATAAAATTAAAAAAAAATAAAAGTTAAAAAAAAAAAAAGATACGGACACTGCAAATAGCCAAGGTAATACTGATAAAGAACTAAGACAGAAGCATCACATTCTCTGATTTCAAACTCAATTACAAAGCTATAGTAATCAAAACAGCATGGTATTGGCATGAAAACAGACATTAAAAATCAATGGACCAGAACAGAGAGCCATACATGGATGAACCCATACATGGATGGCCAATTATGACAAAGGAATTAAGAATATACTGTACACAGTAGGGAAAGGATAGTCTCCACCATTTATGATGGTGCTGGAAAAACAAAAGATACATGCAAAAAAAGAAAACTGAACCACTATTTTATACCATACACAAAAAATAGCTCAAAATACATGAAAGACTTGAACATAAGACCTGCAACCATAAAACTCCTAGAAGAAAATGGTGGTAAGCTCTTTCAGATCAGTCTTGGTGATGATTTTTTAGATGTGACATCAAAAACAAAGACGGGTGTGCTTGGTGGGTTGGGTATTGTCCCACAAGCCAAGAGGTCACCAGCTCAAGTCCCCGTCAGGGCCCATGCCTTGGTTGTGGGCCAGGTCCCAGATGGGGGTGTGAAAGAAGCAACTGACTGATGTTTCTCTTACATGTTGGTGTTTCCTCTCTCTCTCTCTCTCCCTCCGTCCCTTCCCCTTTCTAAGTAAATAAAATCTTAAAAAAAAAAAATAAGTGGGGCTACATCAAATTAAAAGCTTCTGTGCCGCAAAGGAAACCATCAACAAAATCAAAGGGCAGCTTACCGAATGGGAGAAAATATTTGCAGGTCACATGTCTGATAAGAGCTTCATACCCAAACTATATAAAGAACTCATACAACTCAACAGCAAACACACACACACACCAATCCTATTAAAAACTAGGAAGAGAAGCCAGACAGACTATTTTCAAAGATGATGCCCAACAAATACATCAAGGTATTTGTTAGTGATGATCAGTATCCCTAATCATCAAGGAAATGCAAATCAAGCCCTGGCTGGGTAGCTCAAAAACAATGTTGAGAGAAAAAAAAACCAGGCACAAAATATGACACACTATTACCATTTCACCTGTAAAAACGTTTGGGGAAAAGAAGTGACAGAAGGCAGACCAATAGCTGCCCTGATCTGCGTTCCCACCAGCACTGCAGGAGAGCTCAGCTGGTTTTGACAGTTTTTAAGTCTAGCCACTCTAGTGCATATGGAATGGTAGTTTGCTGCAGTTTTTATGGTAATTAGTTTCAGGGTTATCTTTTCAAGTTTTTCCTGGCCATTGGCATATTTTTTGCACAGTATTTGACTTTAGATCTTTTTCCATTTTATTGACCTTAGAGAGGGAGAGCGAGAGAAACATCGATGTAATGGAAACATCGATTGGTTGCCTCCCATACACTTTGATCAGGACTGAACCTTTGACCTAGGTACGTGCCCTAATCAGGGATCAAACTTGCAACCTTTTGGTTTACTGGAAGATGCTCCCAAAACTCCAGGCTGGTGTGGCTCAGTAGATTGATCACTAGCCTGTGAACCCAAGTGTCACTGGTTTGATTCCCAGTCAGGGCACATAACCAGGTTGCAAGCCAGGTCTCCAGCCAGGTCCCCAGCTGGAGGCAGGTGAAAGGCAACCATACATTGATGTTTCTCTCCCTTTCTTCCTCCCTCCCTGCCCTTCTCTCTAAAAATGAATGAAATCTTTAGTAACAATTAAAAATGTCTTCCATAAAGATTAAAAATGAAACAATTGTAATACAAGAATAAAAAAACTTTTTCAACTTAAAAAAGATTCAAAAGGCCTATAAACAGAGTAAAAAAACCATGAAGAGAATGACAGAAAAATACTTGCAAAACATATCTAATATAGAACTAATATTCAGAATACATAGAGAACTCCTAACACTCAACAATAAAAATCAAACTCCCTAACAAACAAGTGCTGGTGAGGATGTGGAGAAAAGAGAACCCTCATACACTGCTGGTGGGAATGCAGGCTGGTACAGCCACTATGGAAAACAGTATGGGGTTTCCTCAAAAAACTAAAACTAGAACTGCCTTATGATGCAGCGATTCCACTGCTAGGATTATACCCAAAGGACCCTGAAACACCAATTCAGAAGAACCTATGTACCCCTCTGTTCATAGCAGCACTATTTACAATAGCCAAGTGCTAGAAACAGCTTGAGTGCCCATTAGTGGATCAAAAAACTTTGGTACATTTACACACTGGAATACTGCAGAGAAGAAAAAGGGAACTCCTACCTTCTGCAACAGCGTACATGGAACTGGAGAGTATTAGGCTTAGTGAAATAAGCCAGGCAGTGAAAGACAAATACCATATGATCTCACCTAATATAGGACATTAATAAACAAAAGCAAGCAAGCAAAATAGAACCAGGAGCATGGAAACAAGGAACAGAGTGACAGTGGCCGGGAGGAAGGGGAGAAAGGGGCACAGAAGGGGAAGAGTTAAGGAACTGGTATGAATGATACATGGACATGGTCTACATGTGGGATTGACGGTGGGAGAGGAGATGGGGTGGGTGGGAGAGGGGACAGCAATGGGGGAAAAGTATGGGACAAAAAAAAAAAAACCAAAAAAACTCTCCCTGATTCAAACATGAGCAAAAGATATCAGGGGTATTCCTAATGAAATATATGACTCTCTGGCCACTATGCTGTACACCTGAAACTAATACAAAATAATACTGAATGTAAACTGTAACTGAGAAATAAAAAGTTTAAAAAAATGAGCACAAAACTTCACTAGACATTTCTCCAAAAATATACAGATGGCCAACAGGCACATGAAACGATGTTCAACATCACTAATCATTATAGAAATGCAAAACAAAATAGATACCATTTCACATCCATTAGGATGGCTATTTTTTTTAAAATTGATTTTAGAGAAGAAAGTAGAGAAAAGCATTGCTTTGTTGTCCTACTTATTTATGCAATCATTGGTTGATTTTTAAAAATTATTCTTGGAGGGATAGGAAGGGAGAAAGAGGGAGAGAAACATGAATGTGTGGTTGTCTCTCATGCACCCCTGAGGACCTGGCCTGCAACCCAGGCATGTACCCTGACTAGGAATCGAACCAGTGACCCTTTGGTGTGCAGGCCAGCACTCAATGCACTGAGCCACACCAGCCAGGGACATTGGTTGATTCTTGTATGTGCCCTGACCAGGGATCAAACCTGTGACCTTGGTGTATTGAGGCTCTAATCAACTGAGCAACCCAACCAGGGTTATGGTGGCTATTATTTTTATAAATATAAAAGAAGAAAAAGAAAAAGAAGGGAAAATGCCCCGGTACTGGCGAGGATACAGCAAACTGAAATCCTTCTGCATTGTTGGTGGGCATGCAAGTGGTATCCCTACCGTGGAAAGCAATGTGGGGGTTCCTCAGAAATTATAAACAGCCCTGGCCAGCCATGACTAGTGTGGCTCAGCTGGTGGGGTATCGTTCCACAAAGCCAGATTGCCAAGGCTGTGGGTTCGAACCCTCGTCAGGGCATATACAAGATGCAACCAAGGAATGCACAAATGAGTGGAACAACAAATTGGTCTGTCTCTCTCTTCCTCTCCCTCTAAAATCAATAAATTTTTTTTTTTTTAATTTAAAAGAGGATGCAGACAGTGAGAAGATGCTATTTTAAATAGAGCGCTCACGGAAGGACTGTTCAGAAGAACTTCTGAGAAGAGATACGCATCAGTAAGAAAGTACGGTTGGAAGTTTGTGGGAAAGCAGCATTCCAGCCAGAGAAAAGATCCTGATGCAGAAACAGAATTGTTCTCTGTTAAAAATAGGTAAGGGCCCTGGCTGGTGGCACAGTGGATAAGGTGCTGGCCTGTGAACCCAAAGGTCTCTGGTTCGATTCCCAGCCAGGGTGCATAACCAGGTCTCCAGCCAGGTCCGTAGCTGGAGGAGGTGAAAGGCAACTATACATTGATGCTTCTCTCCCTTTCTTCCTCCCTCCCTTCTCTCTCTGGAAATAATAAATAAAATCTTTAAAAAAAAAAAATAGGTAAGGCCAGCAATGTCAAAAGGAGGAAAATGACAGGAGAAAAATGCAGAATGGTAACACCTGGCAAATGAGTGAACACTACAGGGCCCTCCAGGTCCCTTAAATCCTTTGCGTTCATTCTGAGTAAGGTGGAAAGGCAGCAGAGGGTGCCAATCAGAGGAGTGATATGGTGTGGCTGCTGTTTCCCAAGGGTCTCTTGGGTCCGCTGTCCGGAGGGCGGATTCCCTAGGAGACAGACAGATGGACGCGGGCACTGTTACCTTCCACAACTCCGGCTACACAATGCTCTTCGGCCTCTGTCATCCAAAGCTTCTCCTCTCTCTCCAACTGGGATATCACATCTGGTTTAGAGGACTGATGCCCTGCCAAGAGCCAAGATTAAAGTAAAACCTTAAAGGTAAAAAGTCCTACAAAATTTGGGTTCCAATCCTAGGAGGTCAGGCTCTGCCCCTCCCCAACAGCACTGTTTGTCGTTCTGATGCAACTTACTAATTAGTTTCATGACCCACCAGTTAAAGAAAGATATATGAAGGGAGCCAGGCACTGCCAAGTTCCACCATTCATGTACAGGTAACTCACGAAAGACAAATGTTTACCGTGGAACAAAGACTAGAAATGTCTCGTCTCTACTGGACAAACACACTGGAAAACTCTGGGTCTAAGGGGTCCTGAAGCAGTGGGCACAGGCCAGGGATGCCAGCAAACATCCCAAAATGCACAGGACAGTCCCCCAACGTACAATTATCTGGCCCCAAATGTCAACAGTGCCGAGACTGAGCAACCCTGCACAAGGGGCTGAAGCCACTTCACAGTGCACCTGTCCTCACCCACGGAGATCAGGTTCCGGAAGTTCTCCAGGGTCACGTCTCGGTACAGCTTCCTCTGCACGGAGTCCAGCAGCCCCAGCTCCTCCTCCGTGAACACCACGGCCACGTCCTTGAATGTCACCACCTCCTGCAACACACACACAGGCAGCATCAGTCTCACCGCTGGGCGCCCAGGGCGGCACCGAGAGGGTGGAGGAGACAGGCCGTTCCAGACGCTGAGACCTGAAGAACTCCTTCCAGTCGAGTTTCTCCTCTTCCCTTTCCACCATCTCGCCAAAAAGGAGGCAGCGGAAGGAACTGAAACATAAAAAAATCTTGGGTACATTTAACACGGCACCCTTTACATGGTTAAAGCTTGCAGAAGAGTCACTGTCAAATCATGGCAGACACGTGTTGCATAGGTAGACCAACCGGGCCAGACATGGGAAGAAAATGGGGTGAATTTAGATTCAGCAGCATTGAATGGTACCTAGCCTTCTTTCCCTGGGTAGTACCACTATTTTGTCAATGTTGCCAACCTGACACTGTCTGCCTTCAGCCCTCTGCAGCCGGTGTGGAATTCATCCTCTGTTCGTAGGAACCTGTGCTCCTGTCCAAGGCAGGCGCTTTCAGGGTCAAGGTTAAGAGCACAGGCTTTGGAGGCTGCCTGCCTCAGTTCACTGTCTCGGGCTCTGTCCATTACTGGCTTTGTCACCTTGAGTAAGTCACCTAACGTCTCAGTACCTCAATTTCCCCATCTGTAGCGGGTATTTGAAGGGATTAAATGAGACTATGTACAGGAGGAGTTAGGACAGTATCTGACACACGTTTAAATACTCAATAAATGCCAGCCATCACTATTGGTACCGTCAATATTCATGGCTGCAAGGTGTTTCATAAAAACGATGGACTATATTTAACCATACCAAATAATTACATAATGCAATAACTTAAAAAATTTAAATTGTCAGTAACGCTGCAAAAAGACAAACAAAATAAAACATTTTTTTACATAGATCTCAACCAACCTATCTGGTTTTTCCTCAGGGTAAGTTCCAAAGAGTGGCAATTGTGCTGCTGAAAAATATGCACCTTTATTTTGCTAGCATAATGGCAATTTTTCCAATTACCTTTTCCTTTAAGAAATTCGAGCCCTGGCTAGTGTGGCTCAGTGGATGGACCTCAGCCAGTGAACCCGAGTCACCAGTTCCATTCCCAGGGCACATGCCTGGGTTGCCTGCCAGGTCCCCAGTTAGAGGCATGTGAGAGGAAACCCACTGATGTATCTCTCCCCCCTTTCTCCCTTCCTTTCCTTCTAATAAATCTTTTTAAAAAGAGATTAGACGTGCCCACTGATTCTCCAAAGTCTGGTCAAAACATGATGTTGTTTTATTTTTTTTTTTAGTCCTGGGTAATTTGGTAAGTGATAAAAACAACTCTTTTTTAAAAATTTCCATTTAATATCTTTGGATTTTTTTCCCCAACGTATTGCCTGATGATGTCACTTATTCATAATCTCAAGCACCAGTAAGATTCCTCCTGAGAATATTAAACCATCTTTTTTTTTTTTTTTAAGATTTTATGTATTTATTTTTAGAGAGAGGGGAAAAAGAGAGAGAGAAACATCAATGTGCACACCCTCAACTTGGGGACCTGGCCCACAACCCAGGCATGTGCCCTGACTGGGAATCGAACCAGTGACCCTTATGTTTACAGGCTGGTGCTCAATCCAGTGAGCCACACCAGCCAGGGCTCTTTTTTCTTTTTCTTTTTTTAAAATATTATTGTTGATGTATTACATCCATCCCCTTTTTGCTCCCCTCTGTCCCCCTCCCCACCCACCCATTCCCCCCAAAGTCAATCCCACCTGTTGTCCATGTCCATGGTTCCTTTATACTAGGTTCTTTCTTTTTTCTTTAAAGATTTTATTTATTCACGGTTAGAGGAGAAGGAAGAGAGAAAGGGAGGGAGTGAAACTTTGATTGCCTCTTGCATCAGGAGTAAGTATCTGGGAGTGAGCCTGCAATCCAGAAATATCCCCTAACCCGGAACCAAATCAGCGCGCCTTTGCTCCACAGAACAGTGCCCAACCACACTGGGTAGGGTGAGGTGAGCAGTCTTTGGACAAAGTAATTTTAATTTCCGTAAAGAAAAAAGCCATACGCAAAGTTATGAAACAAATAGAAAGTGAAGTTGGGGGTCAAGACTGGGAATTTATACATGTAAGAAGAGTGTTTACTTAGCCTTGGCTGGTGTGGCTCCATGGATTGAGCACAGATGGGTTGCTGGTTCAATTCCCAGTCAGGGTACATGCCTGGGTTGCTCACCAGGCCCCCAGTTAAGGGTATGCACATTGATGTTTCTCTCTCTCTTTTTCCCTCCTTTCCCCTCTCTCTAAAAATAAATAAATAAAATCTTTAAAAAAGAAAAGAAAAAAGGAAAACTTTGCTCATCTGTGCATTTCACTTGGCTGGAGTTCTGTGCTATGTACTGAACTAGTTGACACATGTGACAAAGATTCAGGTGCTAAGAAAACTGCCCCAGATGAGGAGCGGTGTTATTTTAAGAGCCCACCATCCACCTGACAAGCCAGGTTCACACAGAGCATGGCCTCAGCCCCGTCATGCAGTAGTCTCATTTCTTCTGGATCTCTCCATTTCCCTTACATACCACAAACTCCTGACTCAGGTAATTGAACCGTTAGCGTGTAAATAATAACCTAAACAGATCCACTTCAAATAAAATGGGAGCTACCATTCTCAAGGAACTGCCTTGCAAGTTTTGTTTCTCAAACCTTTGGAATCTAACTGGGCAAAAGAACCTTTGGACTGGGCCTAATGCAGCGCTGGATCCCAAATTACTGTTTGCAAGGCTAACAGGAAAGCAGGGATTACGAATGAAACTTAATGCCATTCTTTAGAATGAGCAAACACTGTGTTAGCTTATCTGCGCCTGTAAAATTCCATCCTTAGCTTAATCACACCCATAGAAATGCCTCCTTTGTATTCATGTAATTATTCCCCTTCCGTTCTCACAAGTACCCACTTTCTCTTTGTCTCTTAGTAGGGACACTGTTTGGGTTTCTCCCTGCATCTCTGCTTCCCCCCAATAGCTACCTCTTTAGGATCAAATGAGGGCTTGTTGCCTCTCCCTTTGGCCAGTTACTTTCAGGTTAACAAGTGTCAGCTGGGGACTGAGTGAATTCAGCAGCTATCTGCCAGTTCACAAATCTGGTTATGTTTAAAAACACCATGTAAAAAAAAAACAAAAAAAAAACAAAAAAAAAAAAAAAAAACACCATGTATACTATTCTTACACAGCTGTTCCATGGAGAAAAGGCCGGGTAAGTCTCTGGTGCTACTAGACCAAGGGTGTACTTCTTTAAAATACACTAACATGTCAATGAATAAAACAGATAATAATATACATGTGGTGTAACTTAAAATTAAAGGCAGAGCCTAGCTCTTCTTATTTGAAAACAACTAAAGTCCTTTTCTCTGGGTCCAGTTTCAGCTGGATTCCATTAGAATAAGCCATACCTTACAAGTGCTTTCCACAAAATGTGAGGCTCCTTGCCACAGAAAACTAAGGCCCTACAGCTTTAAGAAGAGAGAAAAAAAAAAGTAGAATTCTCAGAAATCCTCTTTGGAAAGAAAGGTAATATGTATTCAAACTGTCACTGCAGACATCTTTAAAGTGGTAAAATTGATAAACCACATAAGGGAAAATATTAGGTATATTGTGAAAAATGATGTGACCATTTAAGTCATAGGTGATATAAAATTAAACTTTAAAAATCCAACATGGGCCCTGGCTGGAGTGGCTTAGTGGATTAAGTGGATTTAGCCTATGAACTAAAGGGTCACTGGTTCAATTCCCAGTCAGGGCACAAGCCTGGGTTGCGGGCCAGGTCCCCGGTTGGGGGTGCATGAGAGACAGCCAGCTGATGTATGTCTCATACATTCACATTACCCTCCCTTCCCCCTTTCTCTAAAAATAAATAAAATCCTTTTATTTATAAAAATAAAAATCCAAGATGGTTAAGCTGTGATTACAAATATATACAAGTAAATGAAAAGGACTGTGGTAAAATAAACAGCAAACTTGTAAACATGTTTATGAAGTGGGAGTTATTTTTCACTTAAAAAAAAAAAACTGAATTTTCACACCAGTTTTTGGAAAAACGCAAAAACTAGATGCCGGCATACAATAATTTGTCAAGTCCCCTTGGTTTCCTGATCCTTCCCAAGCAGGAGAAATATGCGTCCAAACGTTGTGGAATGAGATGTCATTTTAAGAAACAGAAAGGCAGCCTTGTCTGGTGTGGCTCAGTGGACTGGGTGCTGGCCCATGTTGATTCCCTGTCAAGCACACAGGCCTGTGTTGCAGGCAGGTCCCCCCGCCAGCTGGGGGCGTGCAAGAGGCAATCAACACACACAACAATGTTTCTCTCTGTCCCTTCCTTTTTAAAAATAAACAAAATATTAAACAATAAACAAAGCCCTGGCTGGTGGCACACTGGATAAGGCACTGGCCTGCGAACCCAAAGGTCACTGGTTCGATTCCCAGCCAGGGCACATAACCAGGTTGCAAGCCAGGTCTCCAGCCAGGTCTGTAGCTGGAGGCAGGTGAAAGGCAACCATACATTGATGTCTCTCTCCCTCTCTCCCTTCCCCTCTCTCTGAAAATAATAAATAAAATCTTTAAAAAAAAAAAAAAAAAAAAAAAACAGAAAGGCAGGCCCAACTTACCTGGAACTTGGTCATTTTCCTCTTCTTCGTTTCCGGGAAAGGCCGAGTTCAGGATGCAGAACTGGGAAGGGAAAGCCACGGTGAGAGATAGTACGGAGGTTGCTAGTCCTCACGGCATCTCATGGGAGCACAAACAGCTGTCCCTTCCCCTAGGCAGAAGTAGTGGCCACAAAGGTTGGTGAGAACAGGGACTGGACCCCAGCTTCCCCTGGACCCCAGCCAGCTGCCACTGTTCACGAACATTCCTGAAACGGCCCTAACCTGAGCGCCTCTTGTAGGGTCCATGGTACTAGTGAGCCTGGGTATCAGAGGGAATGAGCGGCAGGCAGACAGGTTGGCTAAACTCAATGGGCTCAAAATGCCTGGGTTCAAATTCTGCTGTTTCTACTTACTACGTTCTACTCATTAGCAATGTAAACCACCTTTTCCAGTCACTTGTAAATGGGGAGAATGATGCCGGCGTTTCCTACTACCTGCAGCTAAGGGCAAGCGGTTGCCTACCATTCATAAAAGTGCCCTTGCGAATGTGATGTCCAGAAAATCACTTTGAAGGAACGCAGAATTCTCAGACGAGCGTTCTGTCCCGTCGGTTAGCATTATTATTACCCTTAGAAAAATCTACTTCCCACTGGTTATCTCACGGATAATTTCTCGTCCTGGTAATAACAGATTGCCACGGATTTTTCTTCTCCTACCAGGTGCAATTCGTTGCAAATGCTATTAAGCTGAAAGACTCAACAAAGTTTCTTCTCTCGTATACAAGGACGTAACCAGCCAGGTCCTCAGCTGGAGGCAGGTGAAAGGCAACCATACATTGATGTCTCTCTCCCTCTTTCCCTGCCCTTTTCTCTAAAAATAATCTTAAAAAAAAAAAAATGTAACCAATGACTAATAACAACCCTAAGAAATCCTGTTGCACTTAAACCAAAAACACTGGCTTATTCCACAAAATCGGACACTTGTTAAGGCCTCGCCCGCCATACGTGGGTCCGGGAAAAGCCAGAGGACTTTCTCCGGAATCGGGCTGCATTTCACTCTCCTTCCCCCCAAATCACAAGCGTGAACGAGTCCAGGTGCGGAAGGAGCCCCACGTCCGACGGGATCAGTGCGCTCGCACCCCATCCCCGGCTCGCAAGAGCTGCCAAGTCACAGGGCGCCTGAATATTTTCATGCCACTTAATGGTGAACAGCCAACATTCTACAACGTGCCAGGCACTATTTTTTCAAGTTTCTTATATACAACCTCCATTTCCCACAAGAGCATCCCTGGGAAGAACTAACCCTTTTGTGCCGCGAGGAAACTGAGGCCAAGGAGAGATCAAGGAACTCGCCCGGTATTTAACAGCGAGAACCAGGCAGAGCTGGCGGGGGGTCCGGCAGGGAGGCTGGAAGCGCTTGGAGACCCTCAAACTCCCAAGTACCACGCAAACCTGCCCCCAACTCCGCAGGCGGACGCTCACCGCCGCCGTCCGCCGCTGACCGCGGCTTCCCTCGCCCAGGAGGGAGGACCTAGTCACTGCTCACCCACGGCGAGGCAAGGGAGAGTCCGAGAGATCGCCCGGACGCCGGGTTAACTCACCTCACCGCCAGCGTTTTCAACCCCGACCTCGCCTTCTGGGAGCGGAAGTGCCTCAGGCTACACACGGTTCCCGGACTACACTTCCCAGAATCCCCAAGGGAAAGCGCCTCCTAGTTACCGCACGCCCGTACTTCATTTCCCAGAATGCAGCCCGCAAGACCAGCTTCCCACCTGCGGGCTAGTATTTTGGCTGTTGGTAAAGCATTGGGATTGAGTCACTTATCTGGCGCTGTAACTGTCAGATTCCTTTTTGCTTTATTCATTTCTTAAAGCTTAGGAGAAAAAAAATGGCTTTTTTCCCCCCCCAAATAAGGCCGTAAGAAAGATAAAGGAAGCCTAAATTGTGAAAGTTATTTAAAAACCACCAGGTTGCAAGCCAAGTCTCCAGCCAGCTCCATGGCTGGAGGCAGGTGAAAGGCACCATACAGTGATGTCTCTCTCCTTCTCTGCCTCCCTCCCTTCCCCCTCTCTGAAGATAATAAAATCTTTAAATAAAATAAAAAACCAAATGTTTTCAGCAAAGCAGAGTAGGCTAAAAAGTGGGAAACGTAAAAATAAGTGACCTTCTGAGCTGCCAAAACAGAACCAAAAGAACACTGACTCTCAAACTTTTTTTTCAGATGCCGGCTCTCCCAAGTATCACCAACATGCCTGTTGATAAGCTAAAAATGGAGTTTATTGCTTATCCTGGTAAAAGAACAGCAACTCCACAGAGCGTTGGCACCTCCGGGGCAAAGCGGCAGAGCCAGAAAGACAAGGTTGCAATTTATTGAGAATTGTAAATTTGGTTTAAGGCCAGCCTTTCAATGTCAGGGACTTGATTAGCACTGTCTAAAGGCAATGGTGCTTGGTCCAAGACTAGTGGGAATAATTATGATTGTAGGCAAGAATGTTTTTTGTTTTTAAGAGTCTTAGGCATAATACCTGCGTTCCAGGAATTTAGCTCAAATTTTAGCTAGGTCCCAATAAATCTGCTGCCCCTAGTGCTAGTGACCGCCTAAGTCCTTCAAAGGAATCCTTACCTGCAGACAGGAATTTAGCAGCTTCCTTGTTCTCAGAATCAGATCCCGCTCCCCCACTGGAACCATCTGCAGGGACCCTCACCAACTTCTGCCCCTAATCAACTCTCCCTTCTGCAGAGGGTCCCTCCAACTCCCACTCCCTGGTTTGCAAGAACCAACCATTTTAGTCTGCAGTCAGGTTGCTATGTTTGCCCAAACTCTGCTAATCCTGTTACCCAGGATTAAAGCCCTTAAAAATCCCGCTCTGTGTCTGCTCAGGGTTGCAGTCACTCAAGGCTCAGCCCACCTGCTTGAACCTCCCCGTTAAAGGCTTTGAACTGGTTTGCATGTCTCCTCCCTTCTTCCACCGACAAATCTAACCATCCATTGGTTGCAACGTTCCCAGCTGGAACTTGGCCCACAATCCAGTCATGTGCCTAGATGGGGGAATTGAACCTGTGACCTTTTGCTTTGTGGGAGGACACCCAACCCACTGAGCCACGCTAATCAGGGCTAGGGAAGGAATCTTTAGGTGCAGACTGTTAGTAGTTTCTTTGGAACCGTTGATGGGTGTTTGTGGAAGTTCCTGTAATAAACAGTCTAGCTATTTGCTTGGGCAGGAGTCACCTGGGCTAGTAAAGGCATTCTAATGACAACTGAATACTTAGGCTGATGTGGGTAGAAAATCCCCATGTGAAGGGAAGTTAGTAGGTAGGAATAATCAGTCTTCAGTGTCCGAGTTGTGCAAGTCAGGAGAAGAGGAAAGGACAGTTCATAGCTTAGTATTGCAGTTATAAATGGAAAGTTCCCAGCAGCTGCTATACTCAGGGGAGGATCTTGTGCACATTCCCTAATTCTTACACTACATGCAATTCCCTATCTGTGAGCAAGCTGCATGTCTTCTGTCCCTCTTATCCCCCCTTCTTCTAAACCAGGTGTGTTCTTTCCTGTTTCTCAGGCCACGGGTCTGTCTGCCGTCCAGGGAAGAGAGAGACTGGTGGCTGCCACCCTATTTTAAATTTCCTTTGACATAATGTGTATAGTAAACAGTTCTGACCACTGACAGAATTTGTGCAGCACTATCCTCGGGGTAAGTCCCCTCCTATTTTCTTGGTGCATGCAAGGACTATGGCACAGGAGGCAGAGTTGACAGAGCATCATGAGACCTGTTAGTCTAGCCTGGAGAAAGAAGAGCTTGGTTGAGAGGTGGACTGAAGTAAAGCCCAGGAAAGTTTGACAAATTATATAACTAGACACTCTGAGAAAGCATTTTTTGGGGTCCCACACCCCAAAAAATGGAGTCCCAGGGGATCAAAGAAAGGCTCTCTTGGCTCATCACTTGCTGCTTGGGACCTGCACTCGGATGGTGCACTGGTTTTGGTTGGCAGTCATACACCCAGGGTCCCCAGGAGGGAGTCCTTCTCCCTTTCACTGAATTGCTGGGACATTAGCCAGTGCATGTGCATAATTATAAAGCTGTGCTTCCTCCTTTTGGCTTCTCAAAAGATAAAGTACTGGCTGGTGTGGCTCAGTGGATTGAGCACCGGCTTGCGAACCCAAGGGTCGCTGCTGGTTCAATTCCCCAGCCAGGGCACATAACCGGGTTGCAAGCCAGGTCTCCAGCCAGGTCCCCAGCTGGAGGCAGGTGAAAGGCAACCATACATTGATGTCTCTCTTCCTTTCTTCCTCCCTCCCTTCCTCCCACTTTAAAAATAATGAATAAAATCTTTTAAAAATAAGTAAATAAATAAAATAAAATAAAGAGGAATGTTACATCTGGGCCTAATATGGACAAATACTGCTATTTAATGAAATGGAGAAATCACAGTATGAGTTCTTAATTATAAGGGTTACTCTCTCAGTGTTTATTACTTTGGTAAAATTGGTCAATATTGCCAATTTTTGTATGAACTACAAAAACAAAAAAAGGTCAACATTTTGTTTGCCAGAGTAAACCACTGTATACATGATGGCAAGTAATCTTTGATCCATCATGTATTAAGCATATGTTTGAATGTACAGGGCTGGGCTTAGCTTTTTATATGGAAAATAACACAATGAATAAATTATACATTAAACTATTTTGTTCATTCAGAATTGTAAACCCACTTTTTCCTACCCCTGTATATGTGTACAGACTTAAATTAACTGAATATTATTAAGGTTCAGTCCACATTTTCACTGAACAGTATGCATGATTCTTTTCTGTCATTTTAGATCTATGCTATACTTTTGGAGTTTGAAATGACAGAAATATAAAGAAGTGTATCCAAACTCCTATGTCTTTCCAGTTTTTAAAAATTATCTTCATTGAATACATCCTTCCGCAGTATTTTCTGTTTTATGATTTCCAGATGGGTAAGCATACTTGACACTTTGACATACAGGTAACCCCCGTAACAGCATGGCACTTCCATTACACGGTTAGAGAATTGGGGAAAATCCTTGTACAACACAGCATCCTAGAACATGATTTCACTCTAATATGGATTGAGAATTACAGAAATCCCCAAGCAATACAGAGCATAATAAGAGCAAAAGATAGCTCATTTGATATTTGGGAAATCCCCAAATAACGGAATGGAATAAAAGCTCTTAAGAGCAAGATATCTCATTTAAAACTTTTCATTTGAGCTTGGATGATGTATCAGATTTGCCTGCAGAATTTTAAAGTTTATTAGAAATTTAAATCCATTTTGTTCATGGAGTATTAAGTAGTAACAGATTTTCTGCAAAAAGTACAGGATGGAAGTCAAGATGGTGCTGAAGAAAGTTCAGAGGATGAAGATATTGTCAAAACAAAACAAAAAACCAAGCCCTTGGTTAATGGTGCTTAGTAGTGATGATAAAGAAAATATTATTTAATACATATTAAGTTATACTTATGGTGAAAATTGCTTTAATAAAGATATTTCTCTTAATTATAAAAATATAATAGTATATATTTAAAAAT
Source organism: Noctilio leporinus (assembly GCA_004026585.1). Classification (NCBI taxonomy): domain Eukaryota; kingdom Metazoa; phylum Chordata; class Mammalia; order Chiroptera; family Noctilionidae; genus Noctilio; species Noctilio leporinus. Next base: position 21,239 of record PVIW01004291.1, read on the forward strand.
TTTGGAATCTATACCCCTTTTTTGTACTAGTTCTTTGTTTCATATAACATGGATTCACACAACATGGCATTTTTTAGGAACCTAACAAATATGTTTTATGGAGGTGACCTGTATATTGTATTACTGACTCTTACCTAACAAGCTCGTACTTTTCACTTCCACCAAAAAAAAATTTGTTCTTAGAGAGAGTCCACCATGTAAAAGGCAATAATATATATCTTCATGATGAATGTTTTTTCATGTTTTAAAAAATTCAATATTTTTTCTTTCTTTGTGTGAATGGGAGAAGTATGGAGAAGAAAAACTTGACAGATGTCCTCCAACTTCATCACAGATCCTGCCTAAAGGGGTCTGACCTAGAGAAACGTAATCCTCAGAAATTGGCTAAACCAGAGGGCTTTGATGGAAAGACGGAGACTAAAACCAAGTAGTGTAGTTTTGACATTTATTAAGAAAGCTTTCATTAGTAACCATTTCCGACACTTTCCAAGTATCACAGTGAAACTCTGCCTTAACACACAGGAAGGAGTAAAAATTTAATTATGTAAAATGCATTGCTCCAGTTTTGCAAAGTTAAACAAAAACATTGTTTGCACTGTCATTTAAAATGCACATATATACACACAGACACACGCAGCTGAATTTAAACTGACAGTATACAGAAAGAGACCAACTGGTAAGAAATTCACCTCATCCTGGCTTAAGATAGCCTACAGGATGGAAATTAATCCTAACAGGGTTACAACAAAATTCATGTCATTTCAGGCAGCAATATTCCTTGATGTTCCACATTTCAAATAGTATTCAACTACTTGACATGATTATATTAAGGTTACTTGCGGTCCTCTAAATACATGTTTTCTTGGGAGGTGAATGACCTTAATAAAAATTTCAATACACAGTCATTTAGCAAAAAAGCACTGTGCACCACCATTGAATCCGGCAATGTCATGGCTTTGTACACTTAGCAATGAATAAAACTCCTCCCCTTAGCTTTCATCCCAGTGGATATGGATTTAGACATATCCATTGTACTTTTGTTACATTCCTGACCATACTCTTATCTTTTATAAGTCCTAGTCAACTAGTTAAAGTCATGTGCAATTCTGACAAAATCCCTTACAGAATCTCTCCTTAGAAGGCTGCTCTGTGGTCTCCTGACTACTGTGAATGTTGAAGTTGGGTTGAAACATCACATTTTCATTAAAAATAGTTTTTCTAAGTAATCTAGTAAATGGAAAAACTCATCTTCCATTTGAAGACATCAAAACAAAATAACATTTTACAGCACTTCATTTCTGTATGGATTCTCTGGTGAAGGATAATCCTTAGCATACTCCTCACTAGTATAGAATTTATCACTATGGACCCTTTGATGAATTAGAAGACCTGAGCTCCAACGGAAACCCTTACCACATGCATCACATTTATATGGTTTCTCTCCTGTATGCACTCTCTGATGAGCCTGAAGATTTGATCTCTGACTGAAGCCCTTTCCACACAACTCACATTTATATGGTTTTTCCCCAGTGTGGACTCTGTGATGGGCTTGAAGACTTGAAAACCCACTGAAGCCCTTGCCACATTGCTCACATTTATAGGGCCTCCCTTCTGCATGGATCCTCTGATGTGCTTGAAGGCGTGAACTCTCACTGAAGCGCTTTGTGCACACCTCACATTTGTATGGTTTCCCTCCCGTGTGGACCCTCCGATGTGCTTCAAGGCGTGAACTCTGACTAAAGTCCTTCCCACACATCTCACATTTATAGGGTTTCACTCTGGTGTGGACTCTCTGATGACCTTGAAGATATGCTCTCTGACTGAAGCCCTTCCCGCATACCTCACATATATATGGTCTCTCTCCAGTGTGGACACTCTGATGGCTTTGAAGGTATGATCTCTGACTGAAGCTCTTTCCACACTCACTGCATTGGTACGGTTTCTCTCCTGTGTGCACTCTCTGATGGGCCAGCAGAGTTGAGGCCTTACTGAAGCCCTTGTCACATTCTCCACATTTATAGGGCTTCTCTCCTGTGTGGACCCTTTGATGAATTTGAAGATTAAAGCTCCAACTGAAGCCCTTTCCACACTCCTCGCATTTGTATGGTTTCTCTCCAGTGTGAACTCTCTGATGGCCTTGGAGGTGCGAACTCCGGCTGAAGCCCTTTCCACACTCCTCACATTTGTATGGTTTCTCTCCAGTGTGAACTCTCTGATGACCCTGAAGGTATGAATTGCGGCTGAAGCCCCTCCCACATGCTTCACATTTGTAGGGTTTTTCTCCAGTGTGGACTCTCTGATGGGCTTGAAGGTATGAGCTCCGGCTGAATCCCTTATCACACTCCTCACATTTGTAAGGTTTCTCTCCTGTGTGGACTCTCTGATGGACATTAAAAACTGACCTGTGACTGAAGCCTTTACCGCAAGCAGTGCATTTGTACGGCTTCTCTCCATTGTGGACTGTATGATGATCTTTAAGTGTTGAACTCCAATTGAAGCCATTTCCACATTCTTTATAGGGCTTCTCTCCTATGTGAATTTTCTGATGGCCTTGAAGATATGAATTTTGGCTGAAGCTGTTACCACAGGGATACTTATGTGGTTGCTCCCTAGAGTGGACTATTTGATGGTTCTGAAAATGTGAGGGCAGATGAAAGTCACTGCCATGTTCCTCAGAATTACAGGGGATCTTTTCCATGTGAACACAATGCTGAATGTTAAGATTTGAACTACAAACAAAACCCTTCTCACACTCCACATCTGTGTATAGTTTCTCTTCAGTGTGGGCTTTCTGATTAACTTGCAGATGAGTACTCTGATTAAAGATGTTTCCATTCTCCTTATATTCATGGGGTTCCCCCTCAGTACTAACCCTAAAAATACTATTGGGGTCGAATGTATGACTGAAGGCTTTCTCATAACTATAGAATGTGTTTCCTGTGCGAATAACTTCATACATGTTATGAGATGAGCACTGACTCAAGTTCTCACCGTGTTCAGATTTACACAGCATCTCCTCTGTATGTTCTCTCTGATGGGACTGCAGGTGTGAAACTTCTAAAACATAACCATCTCCTCTATGAACACTCTGATGTTTATGAAGAACTGAATGACAGCAACAACAGCCCTTTCCACATGGACTGTTTGTAAAGGGCTCCCCTTCTAACTGCTGATGAGCCTCAGAGCGGAAGTCATCACTGATGGCTTTCCTGTAGTCATTACATGGATAGGGCTTTTGTCCTATTTGAATTAGGTCTTGATTATGCAGTGAAACCTTCATGATGTCTTTTCCGCAGTCATGACAGCTATAGTTCTTCTCTGTTGGGTGTATTCCCAGATTACCATTGTGATGTGGGATCCAACTGACATTGTCACATTTAGAGAAATTACTTTTTATAGAGCTTTGTTGACATCTACACTGATAATTATGGGGTTCTAGTAGATACATTTTCCTCCAAGAATGATGGAGTCTCCAAGATGAAAATTCTTGATTTTTTATGTCATCAGAAGCGTTCCCTACGTGAGTCAATACATAGCTTCCATCTTCAGAAATCTGAATTGGTATTCCTGCTGAAACCTGGCAGGGGGCATCACCTTGTTTTTGCAACTTAGAAATATTTCCTTGAAAATTTTTCATGGAATCTTGATACCTGGTTAACCCGCCTGCACCTTGTGGACAGTGCTGCCAAGAGGTCAGCTCTTTGGAAGGAAGGTAGCATAATCCCACTTCTTGAATAGTCTCCGTATTATGTTGGTTCTCAGTTCCTAGAAGGATACAGAGAATTTAGACATGTATACAGCGAATGCTTTTATTCAGAGATTTCAAGATTTTGCACTTTGGTTATGGCATGAAACTTCAACGAACTAGAGGAATATTCATGTGACTACCTGTAAGAATACTTAGAAAATGGCCCTTATCTGGCTACATCAGGAATATATGTATCAATAAAATTCATATCATTGGGGCTATCTGCATGCTTCAAAATCAGGGCTTTGCAATATAAGCTGGACACTGAACATGGTGGCCCTGTTCAAAGGCTAAGTAGAACCGTACATGTTGTCATGGGTGGCCTGGAGATGCCAAGGATAAAACAGAAGGGAATAGCCTCAAGTTAGAAAGAATATTGTTTCAAGTGGACAAGTACTGTCTGTCCTGATAACCTTTTGTTTTTCCTCTGGCACACGAGCATGGTAAGGAGGTCCTGTTAAATCCTGCGCAGAGGATGATAAACAAGGACCTTTAATCAACACTTGAGGCACCATATGGTCTATGTCCAATGAGCTATTTATCTTCATGATAATTATACATTCTTCTAAGTCACTATAAGCCTTACCAACTTTAACACCTTTTACAAGATATGTCACAACTACCAAAGAATGTGAAACACTGAGACTGAGTTCAATCCCAAGACATCAGGGGCAAAAAAGGGGGCTGAGGGAAGTAAGTAGGGCCAAATATCATGGCACCTGGAGGTGTCCTCTGAGGCAACGTACCAATCAAAACTCACGTTGGCTTGTGTCCTCTTATTGGAAAGTGACTTTCATGGTTAGCAAATCTGAGTCATCAAAGGAGTTGGAGACAGGCATGTTTGGGTGGAAATGGCTTTTCACTTAGTTATTAAAGCTCAGGTTATAAGCAGACAGCAGATCTTCACAACCTAGTGAGAAGGATCCTTTCTGAGGACGACTGGCTCAACAGGGCTAAAGTAATGACATGGGTTCTCCTAACACTAGGCAGTACATTAATTTTCTAAAGCACCCAGAAAAGAAAGCAGTTAAGAATATTTTTCCCAGAATGTATTATCTTCAAGAATGATTATTCTTCCTCATCTACTTGTGTCTGCCTGTCTCTACACACTGGAATGTATGATCCCCAAGACCAAGACTTTGTTTTGTGTATTATCATTACCCTCACTGCCTACAACACTCCTAGCGAATAGCAGTTGTGCCATAAACACAGGTGACAGTCTGACTCATCCTCACAGGACCAAAACAGCATGTACATGTAAGTTATTCTTCATGGGAAAAGAAACAGTGGTGGTAATTTTGCTACAAAGCTGACAGGCTGTGTGTGTGGTACAGCTAAGCTCAGGGTATCTATCACCTGCTGATGAGAAAAGCAAAGTCCACAGGACTCTCTTGTGGACTAGATCTTTTTAATTTTTAAAATAACCTTTAGGTTGGTGTATTTTCTGCCACTCAAAATCTTATTTGTAGCTCCACTCTATTGCCAATCTATAAAAAAAAAGAAACAGGCCACTGATGACTAAGTGACATCACACTCTGACATGATCCTGCATTGACTGCAGGGTAACACTTATAGCTTATCCGTAACATCTCAGCACTTTGCCCTGGGGGGTGTGACTCAGTGCACTGAGCACCAGCCTGTGAACCAACGGGATGCTGGTTCCATTCCCCAGCCAAGGCACATAACCAGGTTGCAAGCCAGGTCTGTAGCTGGAGGCAGGTGAAAGGCAACCACACATTGATGTTTCTCTCCCTCTCTGCCCCTCTCCCTTCCTCTCGCTGAAAAAAAAAATATTTACAAAAAACAAAAAACAAAAAACAAAAAAAAATAGGCATAATTTTGATTCATTCACGTTAGATGGCTATTGTTGTCATTTTTGTATTTGACAATCTAAGGAGAAAGAGTTTAGTGCCTCTGGCTAAATAGTCAGATATTGCACATTTTAAAAAGTCTTGCAGTTCACCATTGAAAACTGTTTTACACAATAGGAGAAATTAAGGCATTTTTTGGTCAGAAGATACAGTAATATGTTTTGATTACAAATACACTGCTGTGTGGACTACTCTCTCTTTATTTTTAAAGGTTTTATTCATTTTTAGAGAGGGGAAGGGAGGGAGAAAGAGAGGGAAAGAAACTTTGATGTGTAAGAGATATGCTGACTGGTTGCCTCTTCCATGCCCCCAGGCATGCACCCTGATGGGAAGTGAACCGGTGACCCTTTGGTTCACAGGCCAGCACTCAGTCCACTGAGCCTCAACAGCCAGGCCTAGACTACTCTCTTAACCACACCTGAAACTTACCTTTCTTGAACAAAATATATTTAACCTTTATTGACTTTTTGTCTGTTTCTACTTTTTTTTCTAACAACTGAATGAATTCTAAATTTGTTTTGTAGGGTTATTTAATTATTCATTCAATTTCTTTAACAGATATAGGCCTATTTGTATCACCTATTTTTTCTTGTGTAAGTTTTAGCAAGTTGTGTCTTTCAAGGAATTGGTCCATTTCATCTAGGGTTATTAAATTTGTGTCACAGAACCACCAGTCAACATGGCAGCATAGGTGAATATGGTACTCAAAACTTCCCAGAATCACTTAAAAAAAAACAACTAAACTATACAACCACCACCATTCAGAACTGCCTGAAATCTAGCTGATGGAAGTCCTACAACTAGGGATTTAAAAAAGCAAACCATGGCTGGCGTGGCTCAGTGGACTGAGTGCCAGCCTGTGAACCAAAGGGTCGCTGGTTTGGTTCCTTGTCAGAGCAAATGCCTGGGTTGCAGGATGAGTCCCCAGATTGGGATGTACAAGAGGCAACCAGTTGATGTATTTCTCCACATTGATGTTTCTCTCCCCTTTTCTCCCTCCCTTCCCTCTCTAAAAATAAATAAAATCTTTTGATTAAAACGCAAAAATTAAAAAAAAAAAAAAAAGCCACATGGAGACTCTCTATAAACCAGCAGAAATCAGGTTGAGGGAGACAGAGGGCTTCAAAAATACCAGGTAACTCCTCTTAAAGGGCCTACACATGGACTTACCTAGACTCACTACCACTGGACTCCAGCACTGGGCAGCAGCTTGAAAGGAACAAGGGGCATATGGGGAGGAATTGAGTTGTCTGGCATCAGGCAAGTAATGGCAGAGGCCACTGTTCCTTTTCTGAGACCCCCCCACAGACACAGAGCCAACGGGTGGGTGACATATCTGAGTCTCCATCAACATGGCTCACACTGTTTGTCCCACCCTAGTAATTCTGAGACCCCATCCCACTTAATTTGGGGGCCCACCTGAGCCATTTCCCATGGCTTTTCCCTGACACTGGCCTCCCTTGTCTCATTCTTTAGACCACGGGTGGCAAACACAAGGCCAGTAGGCCAGATCCAGCCCAGCATCCTCAGCCTGGAACCTTGTTTCTACCCAGCTCATTTAACTGTTAAGGAGTAGTTACATTTAAATAATCCTAAAATTACATTTGGCCCTTTGAAGGCAACTGTGAGGCTAATGTGGCCCCTGGTGAAAATGAGTTTGACACCCCTGCTTTAGACTTTCCTAAAATCTCTCAAATAAGCAGCACCTGGTTCCAGCATATCCCTTACCTCTTGCTAAGTGGCCCCAGGCCTGACTCTAGCATCAGCCTGCTTTGATTCACAGCGTGGTTTCTTTAGGCCACCTCCAAGCCTAACTCAAGTAGCATATGCCAGGAAGCTCAAGGTAGGGCACAGGCAGTGGCTGACTTTGTACCTCTCTGAAGGCCCCAGAGCCAGTACACCTGGTGGACAGCATCAAACAAGGCTGGATTACAACCCTACCTCCTCCCAGAGTGACACATTCAAGGGGTGGAGGACTCAGTGAGCACCAAAGCTCTGTTGAAGAAAGTCTGGCTCTGTAGGGTTGACTCCAACATAGCAGCTCCTTCATTGTAGTCATAGCCAGCCCTTGTAGTTGTCTGTTGGCCAGGGATCAGTCCTTCCCAGTGATGCCAATAGCAACAGGGAAGTGCACATGCAAGGGTGCAGCTGAAGCACCCAGTTTGAGTGACTGGGGAGACTGAGCCACTGGGCCCTATAGGACACCTACTACATAAGGCCACTCTACCCAACCCAGAGGATGCAGCAGCTCCACATAATGCATAGAACAAAATAGGGGAGCAGCCAAAATGCAGAGGCAAAGAAATAGGGCCCAAGTAAAGAATAGGAGATATCTTTAAAAAAAAAAAAAAACTAAATGAAATGGACCAAGTGAATTGTCAGATACAGAGTTCTAAACAATGGTTATAAGGGTGCTCAAGAAACTTAGTGAGAATTTCAACAGCATGGAAAAGGACATAGAAACCATATGAAAGAGCCAGTCAGAATTGAAGTATACACTAACTGAAATGAAGAATAATTTTCAGGGAGTCAACAGTAGAGTAGATGATGCTGAGAATCAAATCAGTAATTTGGAATACAAGAAAGCAAAAACCACCCAAACAAAACAGCAGAAAAGAAAAAAAAAAAAGGAAGATAGTGTAAAGAGCCTATGGGAAAACTATAAGTGCCTGAACATTTGCATCATGAGGGTACCAGAAGGAGAAGTGAGAGAAGAAATTGAAAACCTATTTGAAAAAATAATGACAGAAAACTTCTCATACCGGGTGAAGAAAAGTACAAGTTCAGGAAGTACAAAGAATCCCAAACAAGATGAACCCAAAGAGGTCCACACTAAGTCACATCATAATGAAAATGCCAAAGGTTAAAGACAAAGAAACAAGCTTAAAAGCAGCAAGAGAGAAGCAGTAAGTTAGCTACAAGGGAGCCCCTATAAGACTGATTTCTCTAAATAAACTTTGCAGGTCGGAAGGGAGTGGCAAAGCTACCATTTAGAATAGAAGGGCAGCTAAAGAGCTTCCCAGACAAGAAAAAGCTAAAGGAGTTCATCACCACCAAACTAATAATACATGAAATACTAAAGGGCCTTCCTTAAGAAGAAAAGCACAAAAGCAACTATGAACAACAAAATGACAATATCTATCAACAACTGAATCTAAAATTCAAAATAAATGAACAAGAACAAAAATAAACCCACAGATACAGAGAACATTGTAAGAACTGCTAGATGGGAGGGAGGTTGGAGACATGAGTAAAAAAGGTGAAGGGATTTGTAAGTACAAATTGGTTATTATAGAATAGTCATGGGGATATAAAGTATAGCAGGGAATGTAGCCAATAATATTCTAATAATTATATATGCTGTCAGATGGGTACGAGATTTATTGGGATGATCATTTAATAAGTTATATAATGCCTAACCACTGGTGTATACACTAGAACTAATATTGTATGTCAACTGTAATTATAATATAAATGATTTTTTAAAATACGTGACTATAGTTTGTTCATGGTGCTTCTTTATTATTCATTTAAAGCCTACAGGTTCCGATGTCATGTTTCCACTTTCATTTATGATATTTGTAATATGTGTCCTCTTTTTTTCTTAGCCTGGCTAAATTTTTGTATCAATTTCATTCATCTTTTCAAGGACTAGTTTTTGGTTTTGTTGATTCTCTATTGATTTTCTATTTTCAATTTCATTGATTTCTGCTCCAATTCTTATTCTTTTTGTCCACTTCCTCTGGATTTAATTTGCTCTTCTTTTTCTAGTTTCCTACAGTGGTTGCTTAGATGACTTATTTTATTTTATTTTATTTTATTAATTTTTAATTTAATATAATTTTATTTTTTTTTTTAAGATTTTTTATTTCATTAATTTTAGAAAGAAGGGAAGGGAGAGAGGCAGAGAGGGAGAGAGACATCAATGTATGGTTGTATTTCACCTGCTTCCAGCCATAGACCTGACTGGAGACTTGGTTTGCAACCTTGTTATGTGCCCTGGCTGGGGAATCGAACCTGCGACCTTTGGGTTCGCAGGCCGGCGCCTTATCCACTGTGCTACCAGCCAGGGGGCTTATTTTAGTTCTTTCTTCCTTTCTATGCATTTAGTGCTACGAATTTTCTTCTAAGCACTGTTTTCACTGCATCCAGAGATTTTGATGTTTTCATTTTCATTTCATTCAAAATATTTTAAATTTCTTGAGATGTCTTCTCTGACCCATGCATTATTTAGAAATATGTTGTTTAATCTCAATGTATTTTGGGACTTTCCAGTAATTTAATTTAATGATTTTTAGTTTACTTCCATCATGATCTTGGAGCAGGTATTTACAATTTTATTCTTTTAAATTTGTTAAGGTGTGACTCATGGCCCATGCTTCATGTGAACTTGAACAGTTCTCTTTTTTGAATTATCTACATTAACAACATCCAACTCCATGCCACAAAGCTATCATTTTACAATTAGTTTTAACTCACTTTACAGGGGGAAAATATATGTTATGAAAACAAAAACAAGGTTATGTGGTGTGAGGGTAGAGAAACTCAGCTGTTTCTCTTTTTCATTTTAGAAAGTGACATTCAACTTGGGACAGAAAAAAAGATCAGAGTAGAAGAAACATCTCTAGGTGAAGTGACTACATACTGTAAGTATTAGAGGATGACAGAGCTAAAGAGGAAAGGCCAGAATGGGAAGATAAGGATTTGGGTATATAAATAAGAAAGTTAACACCAATGCAAAACTGTCTCACCTGATTGTTACATGGGAAGAGCCAATCATAAAGTTGGCATTGTTCATGTTTGATACTTACTCTAGTTGACTGGTGATTCTTAATCTTTTAGGAATAATGGCTACCCACTTATGAATAATCAAGGACACCTACTACCTACTAAATAGTGAGAATTTGGACAAGCATTCATCAGGTGACAAAAAACATTCTGGAGTTTCCTTTCATTACATGATTTATTTGACACCTACTAGCTATTTCAAGGAGGATTTGTGACAATGGAAACCAAGCATCTATTAACCAATGCATGCACTTAACAAAGGCAGAGAGAAAATCATGTCAAGGAACCTAAAGTGGAAGCATAAATGGCAAGTGTGATGGGCCACAGTGAGGTGGGACACAGTGAATGAGCCAACAAGGGTAGGAAAATGTAGAAAGCTAGAGGGGATTGAGGGGACAGATACCTTCAGGCCTAACAGCCACTTTAAGTGCTTTAGATTTTACCATGTGTGAAATGGAAAACCATTCTAGTTTAGGCAGATAAGTGATACACGCTGAATTACGTTTCAGAAGGGGTACTTTAGATGCTGAGTTAACACTGGACAGTCCTCACCTGAGCAGCCATCTCTCTGGGTTTGTGTCCCCATCAAACACTTTTCTTCTCTCTCTAGCTGGATTATAAGGTCTGGTTTGAAGGGCTGATTCCCTGTAAAAAGGCAAGGAGAGAACATTTTTTAAAATTTGAAAGTCCAGTTTTGTTTTTTTTTCTCCATTTCTGAATCATGTTTTTGGTGTCCTCAGAATTCTTTGAAGGTCATGGAGACTTTTTCCTGTTTCCTTATAGAAGTTTCATACTTTTAGAATTACATTAGATCTCTTCTCTATTTTGAGTCAACTCTTTTGTGCGAGGTGTAGGCATACATGTAGATCCATACCAGTGTCCAAAGTTTCCCCACTGAATTGACTTGGCACCTGGAACACAGCTGAAAGCAGTTTCAAACTGCTTCTTACATGCATCACTATAAAAACAAGCCCCTTGAAACATGTTCAGATTGTAATTTCTTCTCTCCTTCCCCTCCCACTGCACCTAAAGCTAAGGGTAGAGTTATCTACTGCGTTCCTTAGCTACCTCCATGACTTTTTTCTGTTCTCTTCAATGTGGGTCGGGTATCAATTTCAAATACAACTGAATCCATTTTACTTTCAGTTTTAGGTTATCATCCCTTTGCATTCTAATTTAATGTTTATAACGTGTTGAATTAACATAGTTTGAAAAGTCCAAACTAGATAGAAAAGCTTATTCAAACAGGTTTTCCTTCCATGCTGTTATTTCCACCGCCTATAAAAACTAACCTAGTGGGCCCTGGCTGGTGGCTCAGTGGATAGGCATTAGTCTGCGAACCCAAAGGTTGCTGGTTTGATTCCCCAGCCAGGGCACATAACCAGGTTGCAAGCCAAGTCTCCAGCCAGGTCTGTAGCTGGAGGCAGGTGAAAGGCAACCATACATTGATGTTTCTCTCCCTCTCTGCCTCCCTCCCTTCCCTTCTCTCTAAAAATAGTGAATAAAACCTTAGAAAAAAAAAATGTCACAGAAGGTAAATAAATGCTGAAAAAAAGTTCCTAATTAAAGGAGGTTCAAGAGACATGACAGTTAGACTAGATTCTAGACTAGATCTTGCTCTGGGGAGAGAAAAATATGCTGGAAGGAATAGAACTGTCTCTGCTGATAAAATTAGAGCATAAATGATAGAGTGAACAAAGCATTATTTTTGCACTGGGGAAATATAAGAAAATATTCTTTTACAAAATATACTGTTTGCTAATGAATTAATGTTGCCCCTCCCATACCCCCAACAGATCTAGTCTTTGCCCTCAGCTCTCAGGAGATGATGTTTAAGCTCTTGGAATGTCTCATGTAGTAAGAGTCTCTCTCTCTTTTTTTTTTAAGATTTATTTATTTTTAGAGAGGGGAAGGGTGGGGAAAAAGAGAAGAAAAGAAACATCAATGTGTGGTTGCCTCTCACATGCCCCCAACTGGGGATACCTGGCCCACAACCCAGGCGTTTGCTCTGACTAGGAATCGAACTGCCAAGCCGTTGGTTCGCAGGTCAATGCTCAATCCACTGAGCCACATCAGCCAAGGCAAGAGTCTTTTTTCTTACCCCTAGGTCTTGAGCCACACCAGATAGTTTAATAATGTAATTTACGGTAGGGGTGTTGGGCCATGTGATATCAGCTTGCTTTCCAGGGAGGCTGAGAAATAAGGAGCCACAGAGGTGTCTAATCACATCCACACGACCAAGCCTAAGTAAGGACTCTGGACACCAGGCTCAGATGCAGGACACCACGTGCACTGTCACACGGCACCTCTGGGCACACCGCACTGCTGGAAGTTGGTGCCGTGCACGACTGCTGGAAGATGAAAGCTAGCAGCCTGTCCAGAGACCTTCCCAGGCTCTGCCCCAGGCGTCTCTTCCCTTGGTTGATTTTAACCTATTTCCTTTCCATATAATGAACTGTAACTGTGAGTGCAACAGCTTTCAGTGAGTTCTGAGAGTCTTTCTAGCTAATTGTCAAGCCTCAGGGTAGTTCTGGGGACTCCTGAACCCTGCATATATGCTAGGGTATTTGGGGCTAAGAGGAGATGGTGTAAGTTACAGCAGATGGTTCAGGAAAAAATATTACGGTTATACATGTATTTTCATATATATATATATATATATATATATATATACAATTATGTGGAGAGAGAATATGAGCATAAATGATAAAGGAGTAAAATGTAATGATAGATAAATCTGGGTAAAAGCCACACAGGCGTTCTTATTCTATATTTTTACTTTTGTAAATATTCTGTAAGTTTAAAATTACTCATGAATACATTGTTAAAGCATAAAACAAACAAAAAAAAATGTGAAAGTTCAAGTTAATAAACAGTTACTAATACCCTGAGAAACAAAAAAGCTGGAGCGACCAACTAAATTAATTTCATGACAAATCAACGGGGGCAGGACCACAATATGTCCCTTTGTAGTCCAAAGGACCGATTTTCACACGGACAGTGGCATCACAAATGTCTTGTCTTTGCCCTGACCAGCGTGGATCAGTTGGTTAGGCATCATCCCAAGAAGTGAAGGGCCACCGGTCAGGTACATGCCTGGGTTGTGGGTTCAGTGCCCCATCAGGACACAAATGAGAGGCAACAGATCAATGTTTCTTTCTCACGTGAATGTTTCTCTCCCTCTCTTCCTCCCTCCCTTCCCCTTTCTCTCTAAAAATAAATACATAAAATCTTTTTAAAAATATCATGTCTTTGTTGCACAGAGATTATTGGAACTCTAAGGTGCCCAGGCTCAGAGAATGATTTCAGGGCTTCAAACACAGGCTGAGCACACAGTGAGTCACTGCCGGCGCCTGTCCTCACCCACAGAGACCAGGTTCCAGAAGTTCTCCAGCATCACGTCCCGGTACAGCTTCCTCTGGGACGGGTCCAGCAGCCCCAGCTCCTCCTCCGTGAAGGCCACAGCTACGTCCTTGAACATCACTGGCTCCTACAACACACACACAGGGCATGTTTATGGAACAGGGGCAGCTATGAGGGAGTGTAAGGGATGCTGTTCTGGCTACTGAGACACCTCCACACACTTAAGGAGCTGCCTTCTGTCTGTCTTCTATAAGGCTCACTCCTTCCACAGAAAGGGCTGCAAGCAGAGGAATCCTTGTACTTCAGCTACCTTTCCCTATAGCACACTTATCTGAAGCCCTTATAACTCGGCTGCATCATGGCCTGCTAATCATTTAAACTGTATTAATAATGTCACTTGCTCCAGAAAAAGATATTCTGATGGCGTGGGATGAATCGGTTTTCCCTTTTACACACACACACACGCCACTTATTTCATTTGTAGGCTGAAAGTCACCCTGACTGTTTAAGGGAAAACTGATTCATCCCATTTAAAAATGTTGCAAAAGAAAAAAAAATCCTTTTGCAGAGAACTTAGTCCCTTGACATCTGTTGATCATCTTCTTTACATAAAGTCCAAAAAGTAGAAATAGTAACTTTGAGGAATAATAACCTTTAAAGTTTTGAAATCACAATGGCAGGTATTGCCTTCAAATAGGTGTTTCTAACTTATTTTTCTTCCAAGAAAGTGTAAATCAAATTTGTAAACTTCTATACCCTGGCGAACACTGGACCCATATACTGAAAAAAAAAAAAAAAAAAAAAAAATCACTGGTAGTGTCAGAAGTAAATTTGGGAAGTAAAATAGTTATTTCAAAAATATTTTCACAAAACTGACTAATAATGAAGATCAATCTCTTTCATTTATCTGCTAGTCATTTCTAGTTCTTGGTTTGTAATAATGTTAATTTGCTGCAAATATTTTTCATTCTCCTTTGCTATCATGTAGTAACTTTTTGCTGTAGGGAAAGTCAGATTTTTTATAGAAAGACCTGCTCAGTGCATTTCTGGCTGGAGCTCCCGATATCACAGCTTGGTCCCTGAATGAGAACTCTGGAAGGTTTTGGAATTTTTGCTTCTTTTTATACCTGATTAGTATGGATGATACTCTTGACCCAGATGGCAAAGGCTTTGAAGGTGGCTGGGTGCTTCACTTCTGTAAGGACCTAAGTAGGACTTGAACTTACACCAACCTCTACATTCATGTTAACGGTGAAGATGATGCTAAGCCCTCCTCAGAGCAGTGAACAAAGTGACAGATGATAAAAGCCTAAATCCTATAGTATGATTAAAGTTTTTAAATCAAGTACTTGCTTTAGTCTAATCAAATAATCTCTGAATGAGCCTTGGTTGGTGGCTCAGAGGATTGGCTCTGGCCTGTGAACCCAAAGGTCTCTGGTTCAATTCCCAGCCAGGGCACATAACCAGGTTGTGAGCCAGGTCTCCAGTCAGGTCCATAGCTGGAGGCAGGTGAAAGGCAACCATATGTTGATGTTTCTCTCCCTCTCCGCCTCCCTCCCTTCCCCTCTCTCTAAAAATAATAAATAAAATCTTTTAAAAAAATAAACAATGACACATACAAGGCACATGAACAGTCATACACCTAGAAAGCTTCAGGTCCTGGGAAGAAGGATGTAGCCCTTTTTGTATGAAAACATATAACACTATTTTTTTCTGAGTTCAGAAAACATTTTCAGGTGTTCTTTTTACAAAGTATGTCAGGGACCAAAAAAAGAAACAAACAAACTTTTAGTTTGGGGTTCCTGGAACAGAAGGGCAAATCACATCAGAATTCTCTCAGAATTGTGTTTTTAGTAAAGATGACACGTAGGAAAACTGATGCTGCTGTGCAAAACCAACTGCAAGAATCCTAAAGAACTTAAAAGTGTGTGAATGGGGAACAGTTTAAAAGAGGGGCAGGGGCGTGCAACAGTCAGTGAAGGAATATTAGCCAAAACAATTAAGGGCTATAATTTTAACTCAAAATGAAAACCAGTTCAAAACTGCATCTATTATGGCAAGTACAGTTATGAATGCATGTAAAAAAAGTCCACATAAAAGAAAAAATTGGTGATTTGTAAGCAGAGCAGCATGTGGTTTTTCATTTTGTAAATTTCTAGTCTCTTTTCCACTATTAGTTGTGAAATAAAACAAGAAAAATACTAAAAGGAAGTTAAAAAAAAAATGAAACAACAAGCATGTCACATCAATGGTATTAAATGCCTGCTGTCCTTTCATACTTGGCCAGGAAGCAAAAAGTGGTATCTATTTGTTGAGGAATGAAATAGCATGTTAAGTGACAGAAATGAAATCCAACTCACCTGAAACTTGGTCATTTTGTCTTTCTTTTCTTAGGGAAAGGGAGAGACCTAGGAAGGCAGAAGGCGGAACAAGGTGAGAACACAGCCATGAGAAAGGAGAATAGATCTCTGAACATTGGGACAGGGTGTCTCTTCCCTCAGCTGCCTGCCACACACGCCCTAGCCAGCAGCATGGGCTGGCCTCCAGCGGCCACTGGGCTGTGCTAAGGCACCCTCCACACTGCACCCAGCAGTCCTCACGCACCTCTGACTCCTGACATGCTCCTTCTGATCCTGGGAAATTTGGGAAAGGAGAGGCGGTGGAATATACCGGGTAAAGGTGGATTCTGGCCCTGAACACTGTGGCTCAGTGGGTTGGACATCATCCCACAAAGCAAAAAGGTCGCCGGTTGATTTGTGGTCAGGGAATATGCATGGGTTCAGGGTTGTACAAAGGGGAACCGATTGATGTTTCTCTCCCTCTCCTTCTCCCTCCCTCCCCCTCTCTCTAAAAATAAATAAAGTCTTTTTTTTTTTAAGTGGACTCTGGTGACAATTCCTTTAAAACCTGGCATTGCTATACATCGGCACTGCTCTCCATGTTTACATACATGGTTGTACTAATGAACCTCTCTCTGCTTCCTTTCTGTGATCTACACCATGCGGGTAATAACACCATCACAGGGTTGTTGTTGCAAGTATAGGGAGAGTAGTAGAAAACTGTTGCAATATGTACCAATGTTTTCTAAAACTGTCCTTGCAATTGTGTCTTTAAGACGTGTAGGGGGCAGGGATTACAGCTTCTTATGTTAACAGTTTGTGGCCTGGGGAATAACATATGCTTAGATTGAGACCGCCCTTCTGGAAGGTTTACTGGCTGGTGACTGCCCTTCCTGAAGCCAGAGGGGGCTCAAACCGTACACCCTCTTCCCACAGAGATCTGATGCGAGACGCGACCACGTTTCTCATCCGTGAAAAATGTGGGCTCAGGGCTCAACCCTCAGAAGGATTTGGAGACCAGAAGTTTCATTTCTTTGGGTTCTTCCTCAAGATTATTCACTGTTCTCCACAGATATTTATTGTTATTTACCTCACCTACTGTTCCCAGGCAACTGCATGGTCATCTGTGGAGGAGAAAGAACTCAAAAAAAGGGCTAGTCCTGGGCTCTGAACAAGGCAGAGCCATTTAGCGGCACTGCAGGGAGCATTTCTGTCCCCCTAGTCCAGTGCCCACCCTCCCGCATTGCTCACAAGGCCACTGCGGGAGAATCCTCAGAACAAAGTGCAACTACCAAGGACAGGGATTAACTTGGCCACATCATTAGCAGTGAAAGAGCAGGGTTTTCTGTCACTCACCCAACATTGATGGGTCACCTTCCAAAAGGGATATAATCCGCAGATCTGTATTTGCTCAGAGCCTAGTGCGGGAGAACACTAAGATAATTATACCACTGACAGACGGCTGAGCAGAGTTTCAGCTGGGTCCTTTGGGTGAACATAGAAGGGGCCCCCAAACCCAGACTGGATAAGGGAGGGGACTGGATGGGCTCAATGGAGAATATGTGGCCTGATCAGAGCCCTGGAGGAAGAGAGCTGTGTTAGTCACTAAGAGCTAATCAGGGTACTGCAATAGAACGAGCGTCAGAGGGCATGCGGGCAAACATGGGAGAGGAAAAGGGGTGAGAAATCAGGAGCCAATCCTGTGCTTTAGAGGCACTGCTGAATTGAATCTTTGCAACAACCTGAGAGTCTGGGGCAGATTTCACAGCTGAGAACACTGGCCAAAAGACTAAAGAGACGATGTACCTGATGGACATCATCAGTCATCAGGGAAATGTACGTGAAGGTTACAATGAGATGTCCATACACGCCTATTAGAATGTCTAGAATTCAGAGCCCTGGCTGGTGTGATTCAGTGCATACGGCGAACTGGCTGGTGGCTGGTTTGATTCCCCAGTCAGGGCACATAACCAGGTTGCAAGCCAGCTCTGTAGCTGGAGGCAGGTGAAAGGCAGCCATACACTGATGTTTCTCTCCCTTTCTTCCTCCCTCCTGCCCTTCTCTCTGAAAATAATGAATAAAATGTTTTAAAAATTAATTAACTGATTAGTTTTAAAAAAGAATGTCTAGAATTTTAAAAGATAGTAATAAATGCTGACAAGGATGTGGGGCCACTGGAACTCTAAGACATCACTAAATATTTTGGCTGTTTCTAATGAAGTTAGGCGTACACTTTCCATATTACCCAGCGATCCCATTCCTGATTATATATTCTAGAAAAATAAGCACAAAGAGCTGTACATAAATGTTCATAGAAGCTTATTCACAACTGCCAGAAAACTGGAAACAATCCAAATGTCCTTCAATGGATGAATGGCTAAACTATGGTATGTCCATAAATAAGACTATTAATTAGCAATACAAACAAAGAAGTACAACTTAGATGAACGCCAAAGACATAATACTGAAAGAATACAGACTCAAAAGGTTCAATCTGATATGAGTTCTTTTACATGACAGTCTCAAAAAGGCAAAACTATAGGGTTATAATGGTTGGTTGTAGGTGTGGTGCGGGGCTGATCATAAAGGGCAAAATAGAAGGGCAGTTTTGCGGGGGGTGGTTATGGAACTGTTATGTACCTGATGACGGTGAAAATTACACAAATTTATACCTGTGTTAAAAGTACTAAATTGTACCTCTAAAAGAAAAAGTCTACTTCACTATATGACACTTGTTTTAAAAACCCTGTTTCCTCATCTGTAAAATGGAGGTAGTAACAGGTTTGTTATGAGAAGCAAATTAATGCCTAAAAACTATTGGAAACAGTGCCCCAGTCATAAAATACAATATTATTGTTAGCTATTATCATTTCTACCAATGCAGTTTGTAGGAAATTGGTTTTAAATTATCAAAATGATTGTTCATCAAAGTATTGCTGGTTGATTGCCAGTCAGGGCACATACCCAGGTTGCAAGCCAGGTCTCCAGCCAGGTCCCTAGCTGGAGGCAGGTGAAAGGCAACCACACATTGGTGTTTCTCTCTCTTTTTTTCTCTTTTCATTCCCCTCTCTCTAAAAATAATGAATATTAAAAAAAAAAAGAAAACAAAAAATGAGTGCTCATCAACATTTCAGTCCTTTGAAATCGGTGAATTCTACGGCTTTCCAATATTATGGGAGATTAAGGAATATCTTCATGGGTTATTTCTATTCCGTTCTGCTACCTAATTCTAACTTCAGAAATTCTGCACCGCAAACCCCTGATGCCAGACGTCTTTTGAGCAGATACACTAACAACAAACCAGTGCCAACCTTGCACTTTGTGCTGGCACACAGAGAAAAACATGACATAGACCTAAAAATAGAATTCTCAGTGTATGGACAGAGAGAAGAAACAAGGAGCCCCAAGACACAGGTAAGTCAAACTGTGTATGACAAAACAAAATATGTCACCATCCCTCTCTAAAAGTTTAACAATACTCCTGCGTCCTTTTGTTTTCACAAGTAAGTACCATTTTCTAAGACGCAAAGGCTGAACACGTTAGAGTAGTTGCTAACATCTCCCCTTCTTTGTCCTGGATATGAACAATGTATGATAATCCATTTTTGGCAGTTATGACAATAAATTAATTGCTCTCAGACTGACTCAATGTTGTGGATTTGCTTTAAAATACTGAAACATGAAAATGTGAAGTGGAGGGGTTGCTACAAGACAGACAAATGTTCACAAGGGTAGAATTTGAGTGATGGTTCCATAGAGGTTCATTATTATTATTACATTTGACCATGATTATAAATTTCCATAGTAAAAAATTAAGGGGACAATAAAACCAATGATACCTATTTTGTAAAACTTCAGTAAAACCCCCAAAATAAATCTATGGAAAAGGAAAACATTAAAATAGTATATTATCTCTGTATCCTGTGGTCATGGGTAATTAAATCTTTTTCTTTATGCTTTTCTGTTTTCTTAATTCTTTACAACATGCCATCAATTCTATAATCAGAATTTGAACTAAATATATTATTTCAAATAAAGTACAATTAAGTTGCAGGTGTCTAAAAAAAACCTATCAAAAACTCAAAGCTCACGGACATAGCTTTCATGGCCCTCTACATAAGTCTAAAACATGCCTTCTCAATCTGATACTAGGCATGTTAACAACTACGACAATAGATTAAAACTGTCTCACTTTGCCCTGGCTGGTGTGGCTCAGTGGATGGGCATTGGCCTGCAAACCCAAAGGTCGCTGTTCGATTCCCCAGCCAGGGCACATAACCAAGTTGCAAGCCAGGTCCCCAGCCAAGTCCCCAGCTGAAGGCAGGTGAAAGACAACCATACATGGAAGTTTCCCTCCCTTTCTCTCTCCCTCCTTGCCAACCTCTCTAAAAATAATGAATAAAATCTTTAAAAACCAAAACAAACAAACAAAAATACCTGCCTGAATTCAAATCCTTGCTCACTCACTATCTTACTAGCTATGAGATTTAGGATAAAGACTTAAGCTTTCAATTCCTCATCTTTAACATGAGAATAACGGCACCCCTGACCTGCATGGGCTCTAGTGAGGACTGAATATTAATTCATATAAAACTCCACGAATAATATTCAGTACTCATGATTAAGTGTTATGGTTACAACTCCAGCCCAAGTACTTCCCATCCCTTCCTGCATAATTCAACGAATATCACTGCACCTTTGAAGCAGAAGAATTTGCGGGTGGTGAAGTAAATATCTTCTCCCCTAAGAGATAAAAGAGGAAGAAATATGCTAAATCCCACTCAGGTAAGGAAGGCTCTGCCTCTGGGAGCCAAAGTGTGGTTACATGCAACCTTTTTCAAGGAGTCAAGGCTGGAAAGGAAAGGAAGCTAGGAGAAATGAGATCTTCACAAAAACTCCCGCAGACACAACAGCGGCCAGGCGTAACCCTTTCTAAAAATTCAAGTTAAAAGCATTATCAGAAACCCGCGTACTGCCCGGCTTCCTCCAGCGATGAGACAAGGACCAGGGAGCTCTGAGCTCATCCCGGGTCCACAGATGCTTTGGGAGAACTGAGTGCCTCTCTGCACGTTACAAAGTGCTGGTAACAAGAGACGTGTTTGTTCCACAAGCCAGGCTCTTTTACTTCTACATTCTCACTGAACTCTCAAAATGCCTCTTGGGTAGGCAGACACTAACACCAGCTTGGAGAAGAACAAACAGGCAGAGACATTGAGATGCTGAGTATTATTACATCGTTAGGAAGCGGCAGCGCTGACCGGTGGTCGGAAAGCGGCTGGAAAAGGACAGAACCCAGGAGGCCCCGAGTCCCAGCGATGTACGATCGGGGCCCTAAACCGGGGGTGCACCCATCACCCCACAGTCCCGCAGGCTCATTCAATGGGAGCCCACAAGCGGACTCTCTTCCTTAAGGTCTACGTCCTGTTTGTTACTGGCCCACAAGCAGCGCGAAGAAAGGACAGTGTGGGCACAGGGAACGGACACCGGGAGTAACGGGCTCACCTTTCTGTGAGGAAGGCAGGCCGAGGCTTCGAGTACCTGGGGAGGAAGTGACTCTGCCTACAGAGAACTCCTAGACTACAGTTCCCAGAATTCCCGATGGAAGCAGGCGCACAGCCCCAGCTTCCTGGAGCGGAAGTTATCCAATTACAGGGTTCCCAGACTACACATCCCAGAATTCCCAAGCCACTTCATCCCCTTTCTAGGGCGGAAATACCTGCTGCAACCTGAGAGCCTGGATTGTATTTCAAAGCCCCCGGATCCGGAACACATCCTATAACCCCGCCTTTCTGAAGCCAAAATGCTTCCAAGCATAGAAGAGCGCTGTTGTATACTTGTGCATTTTCTCTAACAAATCATGCTTTAAAGGCACCCTTTCCGGAGTGCAATTGTCTCACCCCGTGGATCTTACGGACTGCGCTGCCTGCATCTCCTGCTGGGCAACCTTTTGCGCAAGGCTGCCCTTTATCTTTTGAGTAGTCGGTGTTTGGGTAGTCCTTATTCTCTGTAAAAGAGTGTCTTAATTCTGTACTGTTAAACAAGTTTGGCCGCGCCACCCCTTCCCTCTTTTCTGGAATTGTTTTTCTTCTTACGTGACCGGGGTTGGGGAGTGGTGTGGGTAGGAAAGTTAAATGCAACAAGATGAGCAAATAGGGGAAACGTTATCCCATTTTAAAGCATTTGGCCAAAGTGAAAAGCAAAGGAGGAAAAAAAAAAAAAAGATCTATGACAACTCTTGTAAAATGTAGGTAAACATAAAAATTGAAAAAAAAATACATTAAAATGTTAAGTTACCTGTACATCCTGGGAATGTTTTCTTTACAATTCATATAGTCTCTTAATTATCATGCACAACCTTTATTTCAATAATCAAAATATCAACTATTACTTGAAGTAAAATACAACTAAATAATGAAAGATGCCGTAAAAAGTATATCAAAAGCACAAAACTCATTAATATAGCTTTCATAGTCCTTGACAAGCTATCCCTTCCAAACCTGACAACAAACTTTAAGCAACGGGGCTACGGCCCTGGTGGACTGTGCCTAGCTGGTTGGAGCATTGTCCTGTGCACAGAAAGGTTGCTGGCTGGATTCTCAGTGAGGGCACATACTCGGGATATGCAGGTTGAACCCATGGTCCCAGCAGGTGCGGAGGCAGTGTATCCATGTTTCTTTCTCACCTTAATGAGAATTGATTGAGGTTGATGTTCTCTCTCTTTCGCTCTCTTCCTCTCTCTCCAAAAGCAATGAAAAAAATGTCTTTGGGTGAGGATTA
Organism: Noctilio leporinus; assembly: GCA_004026585.1. Lineage (NCBI taxonomy): Eukaryota > Metazoa > Chordata > Mammalia > Chiroptera > Noctilionidae > Noctilio > Noctilio leporinus. The sequence continues at coordinate 44,125 of PVIW01004291.1, forward strand.
AAAAAAAATTTTTTTTTAAAGAAAAGATGCCCTGGCTGATGTGGCTCAGTGGATTCAGTACCGGCTTGAGAACCAAAGGATTGTGGGTTGAATTTCCAGTCAGTGTGTATCAGGTAGGGGCGTGCAAGAGGCAACCACACATATATGTTTCTCTTCCTCTCTTTCTCCCTCCCTTCCCCTCTCTCAATAAATAAATAAATGAAAATCTTTAAAATAAAAGAAAAAGAAGTGAGGCTAGGAACTGAAAATAGTTTGGTTCAATTCCTAACTCAAATTCTTAGTAATTGGATGACTTGTAGTAGGGTGACTTTTGCTGTGTCTCAATTTTCTGCCCTTTAAATGAGTAAATAACCCACCTCAGTAAGCTGTTGTGAGGATTAAATGATTTATATGAAGACCTTAAAATAGTAACACTTAGCATTAAATACTGTCACTATTACTGTGCCCAAGGACTCCTCCCACCCTCCCCCACATTTATTCAACAAACATTTGTGCATGTAGCAGAATATGCTAATTATAGTTGTTAATTATAATAAGTATAGATGAGAGATGACAGGATAGGAAGGATGATAAATCCTACTCAGATGAGGTTCTGATGCTGATAGCCAAAGACTCATTCTGCATACAGCCCTCTTCCAGAAGTCAGGGCTGGGGAAGCAAAGGAGGCTAAGAAAAATTGGAAATGTGGTTCCCTTCTGCCTGAATCAGAGAACATCCCCATACACCACCCTGGGGTGACAAGCACTTCCCACATCCAATTCTTAAGAGAGAGATGTGGAGGGAGGCAGGTGGGGAGAGAGAGAGAGAGCTGAAGGAAGCCAAGAAGAGCCCGGATTCCTACAGGGATAAAGAAAAACAGGGCCAGTAGCTCTGCAGGTGGAACTCTGATCCCCTCCCGAGCTCATACAAACTTTTAGGTAACTGGACATTTCTCAAGAAATTTGTAATGTATTAATTTATTAAAATAAACCCCTCTTTACCACTTTTTGTAAATTAAGATTTTATTATTTTCACAGAGAGGGGAAGGGAGAGAGGCAGAGAAGGAAAGAAACATCAGTGTATGGTTGCCTTTCACCTGCCTCCAGCTGGGGACCAGACTGGAGACCTGGCTTGCAACCTGGTTATGTGCCCTAGCTGGGAATCGAACCAGCGACCTTTGAGACTACTTGTTTTAAACTTTTTATTTGTAACTATCTCAACTAACTCTCCCTATAACTCTATTAGGCAACTACCATCATTCCCCTCATTTTACAGAAAATGAATTCAAGGCACAGACGGCATATTACTTGCCCAATCTCACAACCCTAGGAGGTGACAGAGGTGTCAGGTCAGTCCGGGAGTAGGAAACGGATAGGGAGCGCATAACAAAGGAAATCTTCAACCCACCCACCAGCGGGGCCCAAGCCCAGCCTCGGCGGCTGGCTGCAGATTCTCTTCCTTCGAAGGCCAAGTGCACGTCGCAGCTGGCCCCACGCCAAGAGAAGCATTCCTGTCCTGCTCCTGACTGAATGAGGAAGAATGCCATCACCTCACTTTCCAGGACCGCCACCGTTCTTGCATTACACCGCCAGAGGTTTGTCAGAGCCCCGCCCCCCTGCCCCGGAAGTTCAGCGACTACACGGAGCTCTTAAACTACATTTCCCAGAATCCTCAGGAGGACCAGTCAACGTAGTGGCCTTCCTAGGCCGGAAGCTCGGCTTTTGCCCATGGAAGTGTCATTGTTTCACACGATTCCAAGGTAGAACACAAACCTTTTAGCCCTGTCCTCTTCGAACGAAAATGCCTCCAAAAGCACAGGGTTCTAGTCTGTAATGAATTTCTCCAGCAAGTGTCTCCATCCATGTGAATCCACAGTTTGCAGATTGCTCTTTAGACTCCAAGCCTTTCCCCTCTTTTAGATTATTACTAGGTTCCGCCTGAGTCAGTTCTCTCGCTGGTCGAGCACAGCCTCTCGAGTTCCTTTTTCTCATTTTTCCTTTCATATAAGACAAACCAAATACGGGTATCTAAAATTGTTCTTGTAGAGAAGAACAAAGCTTGACAAGTGAAAGGAAACTGAAACATGTTATAAAAGGGAAGATAATGTGTGGGTTAAAATGCAAACACGGAGCCCTGGCTGGCGTGACTTAGTGGATTCAGTGCTGGACTGAGGACTGAAAGGTCGCTGGTTCCACTCCCCCTTGGCGGGTACGTTCGGGCACATGCGTGGGTTTCAGGTCAGGTCCTCAGTTGGTGGGGAGTGGGGCATACCAATCAATAGTTCTCTCACACAGATGTTTCTCTCCCTCTCTTTCTCTAAAATAAATTTAAAATCTTCTTTAAAAAGTGCAAGCATTGAAACGGGCTATCAATGTAAGGGACACAGTATCTTAATTCTACTTTGACTGCATTTTAGGCTTTACCCCATTAAGTGTTGGGTGCATCTACATCTCTGAGAGTGTTATATGGCATTAACTATTCATTCCAACACACTAGAACACACAAGAAAATAATGCAAGCCTTATTAAGATATACAGCAGATGCAACAAAAACTTTCAGGTCTACCTTGATATTAACTGCTCATTACAAAATGCTGACCCTGAAGTGAGTGAAAGGAGCTGCATGCATTGATTGGAGATATTACTATAATATGAAGAGAGAAATATGTAAAAATTTGAAATATCTTTTTATTCAAGTTCAAGCAACACATAACCTACTTTCATCCTACTCTTGGTATTAGGAATATAACAAAAATACAATAAAGTATCTTAGGAATATGTAAACCAGTAAGACCAAGATTTTTCTGCCAAGTGAATTGGTGAGGGATGGACTCAAATCCAGAAAATCCAACAACACAAAATGCACAAAGTTCTACTTTCTAGATTTTCTTCTGGACAGGAACAAACATTTTTATACCTTTAAGTAATGAACAAATTCAAACACATTGAGGTAGAGAAGAGAGTAAAATACACTATAGCCTCATTTCCCATCCCCCAAATTCAAAAGTTATCAACATTTGCCACATTTTCCTGATCTATAAATTTTAACTATTTTCTCTTTTGGTATTGTAATATTTTAAAGCAGAGCCATGACATTGAATTCTTTTCCCCTAAATATTTCCATTTTCTGGTATAACCACACTACAACTATCACACTAAAAAATTGATGGTAATTTCTTACCTGAAATCATACCTGAAAAATAACTTGAAATTTTATAGCCATCTCAAAAATGTCTACTTATTTATTGTCCCTTAAGTCTCTCAATCTAGACTAATATCCCCTTCCATCCATTTTTTATTTATGACCTTGACCAAATGAAGAAACCAGGTCAGTTTTCAAGAAGGATGTCCTATATTTTGGTTTCCTCATACTGTCATTTAACTCCAATTTCTCCTATAGTTCTGGTAAACTACTGTGCAATTTATATTTAAAAGGAAGATTAGATTAAGGGTTATCTTTTTCGGCCAGCATACTTCATAGGTAGGTTATTTTTGGCCTCATTCAATAACACCAACTTCCACAGTACTTCCTGGAATGTCACTGCTTCCTACGTTAAAGACAATGTATCTCAGTCAGGCATACAAATATCCATGAGAAGAACGATGTTGAAAGAGTTTAAAAGGCATGAGGTGGGTGGGGAGGGGGACAGAGGGGAGCAAAAAGGGGATGAATGTAATACAACAATAAAAAAAAAAAAGGCATGAGGATTTTGAATAGTTTCCCTTTTGTCCTCATATTTACCAATCTCATCCTATTAAACATCCATAGTCCTGCAAAATATGCTGCAATGAATGTCCATGTTTATTTGTTCTTGAACTCTAACCTGAGCGCTACCATTGGGTGAATTCCTAGAATGGATACCCCTAAATCTCAGGGAATACACATTGCCCGATTAAAGTGATACTGCCAACACTAGTTTCCAAAACAGCTGGTCTGATTCAGCCAACAGTATTTGGGAGTTTTTTCCACAAAATACACCCTGTATTTTATTTTATTTATTTATTTTAAAGATTCTATTTATTTATTTTTAGAGAGGGGAAGGGAAGAAAGAGTTGGAAAGAAACATCAATCTGTGGTTGCCTCTCCTAGGCCAATAACTGGGGACCCAGCCCACAACCCAAAGCATGTGCCCTGACTGGGAATCAAACCAGCAACCCTTTGGTTCATAGGCTGACAGTTAATCCAGAGACCTTACCGCATTCTTTACACTTAAAGGGCCTCTCTCCTGTGTGGACTCTGAGATGAACATGAAGATCTGAATTCTGACTGAAGCTCTTACCACACTCATCACATTTACATGGTTTCTCTTCACTAGGACCTCTTCCATGTAAGTCACAGGTGGCAAACACAAGTCCCGAGGGCCATATCCAACCCTGCACCTTGTTTTATCCCACCTGGCACCTTCCCAGCACCTTGTTTCTACCCCGCTTGCTTAACTATTAAGGAGTAGTTACATTTATACAGTCCTAAAATGACATTTGGCCCTTTGAAGGTAACCATGAGGCGAATGTGGCCCCCAGTGACACCCCTGGTGCAGGTGAAAATACGAGCTGTGACTGAAGCCCTTACAGCACACTTCACATTGATGATTTTTCTCCTGTGTGAAATCTCTGGGGAGTGTGAAGAATGGAACTGTATGCAAACTATATGGATGTGCCTTTCCATACACATAGCATTTGTAGGAGTTCTCCCCAGTATGAACGCTCTGATGGATGTGAAGGTGTGTGTTTTGGCTGAAGCCCTTTCCTCACTCACTATAGCTGTCAGGCTTCTCCCCTGTGTGCAGCCACTGGTGGATCTGAAGGACGGAGCTGGAACTAAAGCATTTGCCACACTCATTGCAGGTTTTCTCTCTGGTGTGAATTCTGGTGGACAAGTTGATTGGAGCGCTGATCAAAACCCTTCCCGCACTCTTTGCATTTATAGGGCTTTTCCCCTCTGTGTATTCCCTGATGAATACAAAGGAGTGACCGGACCACCAACCCCTCCCCCACCTATCACATCTGTAGGGCATCTCCCTGGTCCAGACTCTGAGATGTTTGTGAAGAAAGGAGCTACACCTGAAGCCCTGGCCACACCCCAGACATTCTCTGGGTTTATCTCCAGAGGAACCTTTCTGCTGTCCGGGACAGTCAGGGCTCTGTTTGCAACCTGCAGCCCACTCTGGACATTCATAAGTTCTCTCACCTGAGCGGGTTTTATAATGAAGAATAAGATCTGACATCTGACTGAAGTCCTTTTCCCAATGGCCACATTTATAAGATTTCTCTGCAGCGTGAGCGCTGCGATGAATGTGATGATTTGCATCATCTCTGATGCCCGTTCCATAGTTATTACATTTGACTGGTTGTGGTACGGCACAGGCTACATTACATTGTTCAACTGCTGATTTCAAAACCAAGTTCTTCCCCCACGCGTTGCATCTATGCAATTTCTCTCCTTTGTGTTCTTGGGAATCATTACAATCGTGTGAGTTCTGACTGAAGCTGTCCCCACACCAAGCACATCCATGCAGTTTCTTCCATACGAATTCTTGTACATGTTCCCTGAGAATTCGGAAGCTAGGCCATTGTGTGGACTTTACTCCAAGATTCTGGGGTCAAGATCTGTGTCAGGACTTTCCAAGCTGTGCCATCCTGATTTTCTACATTAAATAGCCTCTATCACATAGCTTTCCTTTTCAGAAATCTGAAGAGACAATCCTGCCCCCTCTTCACAGAGGCAAACATGTTCTTCTAAACCCTGGAGACAATCTCCTTGAAGGTTTGTGGCATACTCCTGATTCAAAGTTAATTCAACAATCCTTTGTTTCCAAATCCACCAGCCATAAGGCCTTTCCTGGGAGGAGCAACTCAGTCCTTTTTCCTGAAGATTCAAAATGTTGTTTTTAATCCCATCTCCTGTGAAGAAAAAGAGAATTTGGCTAAGTGGACAAGTAAATGATCTATCCAGATGTTTATTATTTTTTTTCATTGCTTTTTAGAGAAAGAGAAAGGGACAGAAAGAAATATCAATGTGAGGGAAACATTGATTGGTTACCTCTGTCTGGACAGGGAATCTTAAGTGTTCAGACAACCAGGCACTGGGTGGCAATCTAGGTTTGCACCCTGTCCAGGAATTGAACCTGTGACCCTCCTGTAACAAGATGATGCTCCAACCAACTGAGCCACACCAGCCATGGCCATTCAGAAGTTTTGAGAAAACTGGCTTCTATTTATATACGAAATAGTGCGAACCACAGTGATTCTATCTGTGAGCTCCCCGTTAAAAATCAGGTATTGCAGGGAAGTAAAAAATACCTTGGGGAAAATTTATAGAGGAAGACATTCACCTTCCTCCTATAAGACTAGTCAATAAAAAGCCTTTAATCATTTTCCTACAAAAGGTATTGGAAAGGCTCCCATATGAATATATATATGACTGTAGCTGCTGCCTAGAAAAATAGTGGGCATTTGCCAAAGTGACAAGGGAGGAAAAGTGAACTGACAACAGTGGTATTGTGGACAAAACAATGGTAATGTGGACAAAAGAACAAATGTGGGAAATACCATGGGCCAATCAAAAGGGCAGGAAGCACGTGGGTGTAGACCAGAAACATCGCCAAGAGCCAAGAATGGGCGAATCTTGGCTTAAGAGCTTGAACCCTGTGTTATTGTTATCATTGTTATTATTATCCTCCAGGTCTTCGCTCAGGTGCTGCTTTCACCAGGAAGTCCTCCTTGATAACCCCCATGCCATGAAATACTGTTTTATTGTGTTCAGGAGGCTGTAACAAAATACCAAACTCTGGGTGGCTTATAAACAACAGAAATTTTTTTTAATTGGGTTTTTCTCTCTTTTTAAAAGTTTTTATTATTTTTAGAGAGAGGGGAAGGGAGGGAGGCAGAGAGGGAAATCCTTACCTCAATTTGACTTTTCTACCGTGATTTAGCAAGCTGAAACTGGCACAGCAAAGAACAAAAATCAGACTGGGAACTTCCTTTCTTTTCTTTTCTTTTTTCTCTTTCTTTCTTTCTTTTTAAAAATTCATTTCCCTTAGACAGAGGGCAGGGAGGGAGGAAGAAAGGGAGAAAAGCATCGTGTATGGTTGCCTTTCACCTGCCTCCAGCTACCAACCTGGTTGGAGACTCTCTTATGACAGTGATGTTCTGTCTTTCTGACTTTGGACATAGGACTTTCTGTGTCTCAAAACTTTCACTGGGATAGGAGACCTGGCTTGCAACCTGGTTATGTGTCCTGGCTGGGAATCCAACCAGCAACCTTTGAGTTCACAGTCCAGCACCTTATCCACTAAGCCACCAGCCAGAGCCAGAAATTTATTCTTACAGTTCTTGAGGCTGAGCAATGCAAAATCAGGGTGTCACCCAGTTTGGGTGAGGGTCTCTTCCAGGTCACAAACTTCTCATTAATCCTCACGTGGTGGGAGGGGCCAGGGAGCTCTCCCGGGGCTCATTTATGAGGGCATTAATCTCATTCATGAGGCCTCTGCCTCCTGATCTAATCACCTCTCAAAGGCCTAACACCATCGTATTGATCATTAGGGTTTCAATATATACATTTTGGGGGGATACAAACTTTCAGACCATAGTAGGCACCCCACTGTGGCTGACACTTCTCTTATCAATAGTGGTTGTTTAGTTAACTTCTGCCTTGGGCTATAGGCTCAAAGAGGACAGCATTCCCTCATTCAATACTTACTTATTAGGTATGTACTGCGTGCCAAGCAGTGATCTAGACATTGAAGCTATAGCAGTGATAAGTGCTACGAGGAAACAAAGGGGATCCCTGACCGGTGTGGGTGGGTTAATTGGGCATCTTCCCACAAAAGATTGCGGGTTCAATTCCAAGTCAGGGCACATACCTGGGTTGCAGGTTTGGTCCCCACTCAGGTCGTGTACGAGAGACAACTGATCAATGTTTCTCTCTCACATCAGTATTTCTCTACCTCTCTTTCTTCCTCTCTTCCCCTCTCCCTAAAAATAAATAAGTAAAATCTTCAAAATAAACAAAGGGGGAAAGGGGAGGGAGTGAAACTGGGTGGTCAGAACAGTTCTTACTGAGGCAATAACATGTGAGTGAAGACCTAACAAAGTAAGGCAGTGAGTGATACTCGCGTCTGTATGAAGAGTGTTCTAGAAAGCGGGAACAGCAAGTGCAAAGACCCTGAGGTGGCAGCATACTTGGCATGTGGCTCAAGTGGAGGAAGTGAGGGAATAAGCAATGGACGAAACCAGGTGATGGGAGTCAGATAGTCTGGGATCTTATAGACCATTCAAAGCAGCGATTTTCAATCAGTGTGCCACAAATTTTTTTGGGGGGGCTACTTGTCATATTATTTTCTACTTGGTGCAAGGCACAGGGTTAGGGGTGTCAGACTTGCATGTGGCAGGGCTCTCTCAACTACATTACAGCAGCCTGCCTGGACTATGGAGAGGGGTGAGGAGGAGGAAGGGGCTCAAAAGAGCCTTGCATGCAATACTTCATTATTTCATCAGGGGCATTGACCTCTTTTCCGTTATAGTAAAAACAAAACAAAACAAAACAAAAACAAATGACAACAGCCAATGCAACAACAGCTATTTGGTGTGAGGGAAACAAAATTAACCCCCTTTTTTATTTTTCAGATCAGCAATGAATATGTTTTTTTGGTGCGCTGCAGAATTTCAGGGAGAGCGTGTGTGCTGTGAGATGAACAAGGCTGAAAATCACGGATTTAAAGGATTCAGGCCGTTATGCTCATTAACGGGAGCAACGTGAAAAGTGTAAACAGATCTAACTTAGGTATGAACACGACTACTCTGGCTGTGGTTGAGGGTGGACTAACAGTGGCAGGCGGTAAGTGAAGAGACCAGTTAGCAAGTCCTCACTCATCTCAGCGAGGGATGATGGTGCGTTGGATCAGGGCGGTAGAGGTGGGGGAGGGGAAGGTAGTGAGAAGCGGCTGGGTTTTCACTTACATTGACCGTTCAGCACCTAGGCTGGGAAAGAAAGGAAGGAGTGGAGGCGGTGGCTTCAGTGACCACAGGACAGAGCTGCCGTTCCCAGAGGTGGAAAAGGCCACAGGAGAGGGAAGTTTTATACAAGAGGATCAGGGGCTCAGTTTTGAACATAGGAGGTTAAAGATTTTGAAAACCACACCTGTATTTACAGAAAGAGAGAGGGAAAGTATCTCACTCATAAGAGAGAGAAGCTCTAAAATACTTATGAACCGATTTCATTAAGGAGGAAAACTACAGAATGGTATTGAAAGGCCTGAAGCCCTGACAGCACCTCCGAGTCACAAGGACACACAGGGAATAGGGACCTCGGTGGAGGGGCAATTCCCCAGGTCTGGCTGCGACACGTGCAGCTAAGTGTGTCCAGCCTCTCTGTGTTTAGGCACCTCCGTGTTTGTTAACTAGAAAACTACTTCAAAAATAGTTCACTATGAAGATATCAAACATACAGAGGTAGACAAAATTGTATACTGAACCCCCATGTACCACTGTACCAATCACACGGCTTAAACAATTATCAACACGTGATCACTTTCATTTCAAACATACCTCCACCCCTCCTCACATCCTCACGTATCATTCTGAAGCAAATCTTTAGTATAACACTATTTCATTCTTAAATACTTCATTAGGTAGCTTTAAAAGATCCTAAATAATATAAAAATGCTAATAGTACACCTAAAATAATTAATGTTCTTTAATTTTTATCAAATGTAGAGTCAGTATTTAAATTGCTCTGGCTGGTGTGGCTCAGTAAGTACCAGACTATGAACCAAAGGGTCACGGGTTCAAATCCCAGTCAGGGCATATGACTGGGTTGCGGGCCAGGTCCCCAGGTGTGGGCTTGCAAGAAGCAACCACACATTGATGTTTCTCTCTCTCGCTTCCCATTTCTCTCTAAATAAATAAAATCTTTAAACTTCCCATTTGTTAATTGCAATGTAACGATGTATAATTTGCCATGTATTTTACAGTCCCCAAAGTTTGCATACCCGGGCTCACAGCATACAAGGTGAGGATGGGATTAATCATTTGGGACCCTCCCATTCAAACTATTCAGAGGCATACTCCAAATTATTACTAAGGGCGGCGGGATGTGTGGTCTGAGCTGTTTCCTTCTTTCCAGAGGCCAGAGCCTCCGCCCCAAACTCAAGAATGCCCCGCTGGAGTCAGAGCCGCCGAACCCAGCCAGCGCTCCGAATCCTAGGCTCCGAGATCTGGCCCCTGCCAAACCGAGGAGTGAACAGCCCACGCCGACCCGCACCCTCGGAGACGAACCGCTTGGGCCGATCTCCCGCTCCTCGCCGGGACGCAGAGACGCAGAGCCCAAACCATTATCCCCCAAACCTGTGCCATACGGCCCCTGCGCCCGCTTGCTCCCGAGATTTACGTCCCCAGACCGACACCAACCCCCGACCTGGCGATGCACAGCCAAGTCGGAAATCTGCAGACGCACTAACCTGAGTCGATCCCCCCCCAAACTTGGGACTACTCCCCAAACCGAGCCCAACTCTCCCCACGCAGTCCCAGGAAAGCTGGGCTGCAGCGCCTCACCAACATAGGAGGTTAAAGATTTTTGAAAAACACACCTATATTTACAGAAACAGAGAGGCGGCCCTATCACGAGTCACCAGTCCCCGCCTCCAAGTCCTCCTACTCCGGCCAACAGGGTGGACTCAGACCCCACACCTTCCATCCGCAACCACAGCGACGCCTCTGAAGTGCAGCGAGGTCCAGAGACAACTTGCCTCTAGCTTTCAGCGCGCTCCGGGATCAAAGCGCATGCGCAACAAGACCTGTGAACTACAATCCCCAGAAGTCCCCGCGCGGCAGCGCCGCCGCGGCCCCCCCCCCCCCCCCCACCCCCCGCGCTTCCCGAGCGCTGGCCCTTCAGAAGCGCCTCTGCGGCTCTCTGGACTTAATCGACTTACTATCTAAAATAACAGCAATCGCAATAATGATAAAATAGTGAAATGTTAACAAAACAAATCCTTCTCTACTTGTGATAAAAAGCCTTAGAAATAATATCTTACCACCTGGAAACGAGCGCTTAACTTTGTGAAAATCCTTAGGATCTTATTCCGTTGACAAACCATTTAATTATATAAACACGCAATTTAAAAAGTAAAATTTACTTAAATAGTTCATTGACTTTTTTTTTTTTGTTTTGTTTTTTGTTTTTTGAAGGGGGCTCTGGAAACGCTTTCAAATACGTGACAACTGACTTACAGCCCAGCAATGTTTTTCCTTCTCCGGGGAAGCAGAAAAAATTGAGTGACTTGCATTGAATCAGGAAAAGGTGTGAAACTATGAAGTTCTCATAAAAGTCTTATTTCAACACATGATAAAAACACGGGAAGTTTTCACATTCTCTTTGAGAAGCCTCCCTTGTTGGGACTTAACACCTGGTTTGCATTTTAAGATTCTACCAAAGAAAACCTCTCTTTTTTGGTGACTTAATGGGTTAAGAAAATCGAGTATTTCACTAGAGACCCACAATTCTGACCTGGAGGAAAGCACCAAAAAACAGATGAGGACAATCTCTCTTCTCCCCTCTCTCATACCTTCCGCCCTTGGTACTTTTCACCTTTTAAAATACTATTATTCCTGGCTGATGGCACAGTGGATAAGGAGCCAGCCTGAGAACCCAAAGGTCGCTGGTTCGATTCCCAGCCAGGGCACATAGCCAGGTTGCAAGCCAGGTCTCCAGCCAGGTCTGTAGCTGGAGGCAGGTAAAAGGCAACCATACATTGAAAAATATATACTATATAGCTTACATACTGTGGAGAAGTCGGTGAACAGGTGAGTCTCTGCCCATTGGCTAAGATGGCTGGCAGGGGGAGATGCTCACACTGAGCAGGAACAAAGCTAGAAATATGAATGGAGAGTGTCCTCTGTGGCAAAAAGCCAGAAAGACAATTGGAAGGGCCTGGAGGGGAGGAGGAAGCCCCCTCCTCCCCATCCCTGTCAGAACTGCAGGCTTGAGTGGGAAGGGAGGAAATGGTCTTTGAGATTGGAGCCCACCATTCTCCCAGGTCTGTGCAGCACCAGAATAAACATTTCCTTACGCACCAGCACCTGCCTCCTAAGTGTGGCTTTTTGTGGCGACAGGTAGCCATTTGGGAACAGTAGTAGGGCTTAAGCTCTATGAAGATAGGAGTTTTTGTCTATTGTGCTCATTGTTATACTGTATTTACTACCTTCTGAGTACCTACTATGTGCTATACACCATTCTAAGCATTAAAGATATGATACATAACAATGAGCAAAACAGACATTGTTGAATGTTTAGGTTTTTTTCTTTCATCCTCACCCAAAGAGACATGTTCATTTATTTTAGAGCACAGGAAAGGGAGGGAGAGAGAAACATCGATTGGTTGCCTCTCATACACATCCCGACCGGGGATTGAACTCTCAACCTGGGCATGTGCCCTGACCAGGAATCAAACCTTTGACCTTTCAGCTAACAGTATGCTTCAACTAACTGAGCCACATCGACCAGGATGAATGTTCAGGGATTTTTTTTGTTGCTGCTGTATGAATGGTATCTCTTCCCATTTTGTTCCCTCATTCTTGCTGGTCCAAGGACGTTACTGATAATTTTTTTGTACATCTTACTACACTCCCATATTGTTTTACATTGTATTTCCACTGGACAACAATGCCCTAAAGCAACTGGGTTCATTTCTCCTGTTACTGTGTAATCTGTAGTGTCCCTCCAATGCAGCCCGATTAGCTACTCTTTGGAGTCCCTAGCACTTTTGTGGGACGAACATTTATTTACCTCTATTGTCGCATTAGTGCTGTCACTATCTAGGACCATTGAGTGTTTCCCCTGCTCCAGGCCTTCTGGAATCAATGTAGTCTATTGGTCTTCTGGACTTAGGTGTCTAGAAAACCAGTCCCACAGAGTTCATGTTTGGCAGCATCCGGGAAAATATATTGAAGATGGTCTTCCTTATGAAGACCAAGTTAGGTCCAAGTTCCTTATGAAGCCATTCGACTGCTATCAGATTGGCTTTTGGCAGATGAACCCAGCATGCACCAGCTGGATGGAAAGCTGAGGTACTTCCCTCATCTGATAGCTCACGATGCCACCACCCCAGCAGACCTCAGCTGTCTTTTGTAATACCTCTGGGTCAGTCCTGAGGGTTGTATACTTGTGAGCACTGAAATGGTTCTTTAGACAGAAGAGGAGTCTTTTCCATTCCAGCCAAGATGGAGGCATAGGTGGACAAGTTTTGCCTCTTCACACAACCATTAAGGATTACAGCTATCTCAAAACAAAGAAAACAACCAGAACTGCCAAAAAGTGGAACTGTATAGAAGCCTGATAACCAAAGATTTAAAGGGGAAGTGTTGCTCCAGATGGGTAGGAGGGGTGGAGCCAGGGAGCCCAGGGGAGGGGGAGAGGACTCCATGTGGCAAAAAGGAGGGATAGTGGGGCAGGTGCAGTGATAAAGCAGAGGCTGTGAGTGGTCTCCCACATTATAAAAGCCCAGAGGGACACCTGGGGAGCAATCCCAGCCCTAAGCCAGATCATGCAGCCATGGCTCCAGTGAGGGGAAAATAAAGCCTCATTCCTTCGGGCTGTGAAAACCAGTGGGGCTTGGGGTGGAGGAAGAAACTGCTGGTCTCTCAGCAGAGTTTGTTTCTGGAGAGGGCCTTCACAGTCCTAGAATGTCTGAAAACCCACCCACTCTGGGAACCAGTACCAGGACAACAGCTGGAGGAGCACCAGGAGCATATGGGAAGTGGGTGAAGTGACTGGAAACACTGAGTGCCGAGCAAGGAGCATTGTTCCCTCTCTGACCCATCTCCCCAATGGAGCCCCAGCAAAGCACTGAAGCCGGTCACCCCACACTAACAAATACCTAAGACTCCTCCCCACACAACATAACAGGTGTGGTAGCTCTAAGACACAGCCGCAAACATGGGAGGTATGTTTGAGCTGAGAAAGGGAAGTATGGCCCAAATGAAAGAACAGATCAAAACTCCAGAAAAAGAAGTAAGTGAAAAGGAGATAGCCAACCTGTCAGATGCAGAGTTCAAAACATTATTAATAAGGATGCTCAGAGAAATGATTGAGTATAGAAAGAAGTGAAGGTTATACAAAGTGAAATAAAGAAAAATATGCAGGGGTTCATCAGTGAGGGGGAGGGAGCCAGGGTTCAAATCAACAATTTGGAACAGAAATATGAAATAAACATTCGATCAGAACAAAATGAAGAAACAAGAATTCAGAAAAATGAGAAAAGTTCAAGAAGACTCTGGGACATCTTCAAAAGTGCCAACATTTAAATCATTGGGGTGCCCGAAGAAGAGGAAGAGCAAGAAACTGAAAAGTATTTTGAAAAAATAACAAAAGAAAACTTGTCTAATTTGGTGAAGAAAATAGATGTACAAGTCCAGAAAGCACAGAGTCCCAAACAAGCTAGACCCAAAGAGGACCACATCAAGACACATCATAATTAAAACACCAAAGGTTAAAGATAAAGAATCTTAAAAGCAGCAAGAGAAGAGAGTTATCTACAAAGGAGTTGCCATAAGGCTATCAGCTAATTTCTCAAAGGAAACATTGCAGGCAAGAAGGGCCTGGCAAGACGTATTCAAAGTGATGGAAAACAAGGTCCTACAAGCAAGGTTACTCTATCCAGCAAAGCTATTAGAATTAAAAGGGCAGATAAAGTGCTTCCCAGACAAGGTAAAGCTAAAGGAGTTCACCATCACCATGTCCTTATTATATGAAATGTGAAAGGGATTTATTTAAGAAAAAGAGGATCAAAAACTATGAACATTAAAATGACAACAAACTAACAACTGAATCTAAAAAGTAAAACCAAACACCAACTAAGCAAACAACCAGGATAGGAGCAGAATCATAAGTATGGGATCATTGGGAGGGTTATCAGCTGGGAGGGAGGACGGGGAAATGGTACAGGGATCAAAAAGCATAATTGGTAGGAACAAAATAGACAGAGGATGTTAAGAATAGCATAGGGGCTCTGGCTGGGGGTGCTCAGTGAATTGAGTGCCTGTCTGCGAACCCAAAGGTCGTTGGTTCAATTCCTAGTCAGGTCACATAACCAGGTTGCAAGCCAGGTCTCCAGCCAGGTCTCCAGCTAGGTGCACATGAAAGGCAACCATACGTTGATGTTTCTCTCCCTTTCTTCTTCTTTCCCTTTCCCCCACTCTAACAACAATGAATAAAAATAAAATAATAATAATATAGGGAAGGGTGAAGCCATAGAACTTACATGCACAAGCCATGGACATGAACTAAGGCAGGAGGCAGTGGGGGATTGATGGAGGAAAGGTGAGTACCAGGTAGAGGGGGACAAAGGGAGAAAAAATTGGGACAACTGGAATAGGATAATCAATAAAATGTACCTTAAAAAAGAAAACAACAACTAAAAAGAAGGGGTTGGGAGGGGTCCATAGGTGAAGCACAAGGGATATTCAGGACAGGAAAATCACACATGACACTGTAATGACAGATACATGCCATTATGTATTTGTCAAAACTCATAGAATGAACCACACAGTGAATTTTAACATAAACTGTAGACTTTAGTGAATAATGCATTAAAATTAGCTCATTAATTAGAACAAATGTGCACACTAATACAAGATATTAACAAAATCTGTCTAAGCAGGGGGGAGAGTAATATGGAAATCTCTGTATTATCTGCCCAATTTTTCTGTAAATCTAAAACTGTTCTAAAAAATAACAGTCTTGTCATGTCACACTAATAAAAAAAGGTTAATATAAAAAAATGAGTCTTGCATGAAGGCCCCAGGTTTGGTCCCTGGCATCTCCACCAAAAAAAAAGTGTGTGTGTGTGTGGGGTACCTAGCCCTGGCAGGTGAAACAGTGGATAAGGCACCAGCCATGAGAACCCAAAGGTCACTGGTTCGATTCCCAGCCAGGACACATAACCAGGTCGCAAGCCAGGTCTCCAGCCAGCTCTGTAGCTGGAGGCAGGTGAAAGGCAACCTTACATTGATGCTTCTCTCCCTCTCTGCTTCTCTCCCTTCCCCTCTAAAATATAATACATTTAAAAAATCTTTTAAAGAACCTAGTATAAAGGAACCATGGACATGGACAACAGGCGGGATTGACTTTGGGGGAAATGGGTGGGTGGGGAGGGGGACAGAGGGGAGCAAAAAGGGGATGGAGGTAATACAACAATAAAATTTTAAAAAATCTTTTAAAAATATCTATTAAAAAAAAAAGAGGGAGTCTTTTATCTACTAGATTCTTTTCTTCAACTGCTCAGTTAAAAATTCTGTTACACTGCCCTGGCTGGTAGCACAGTGGTTAAGGCGCCGGCCTGCGAACCCAAAAGTCGTAGGTTCGATTCCCCAGCCAGGGCACATAACAAGGTTGCAAACCAGGTCTCCAATCAGGTCTGTGGCTGGAGGCAGGTGAAAAGCAACCATACATTGATGTCTCTCTCCCTCTCTGCCTCCCTCTCTTCCCCTCTTTCTGAAAATAATGAAATAAAAATATTAAAAAAAAAAAATTCCGTTACAAATATGTGCATACAATGAAAAGCAAGTCTCCTTCCCCATCTCAAGTCCCCAAGTCTACTTTATGTACTTCTGTGTACAAAGAGACAACATATGTCTCTGGACACATGTTTAATCCTCTGTACAAATGAGACAGTGTTAAATTGTGCATCTTGATTTTTTACATTAACAATCAATCAAGCAGTTTTGAACCATGTCTTGGGTCCCCCCCAGTCTTTTGTCTCCGTGAGATACCGCTCAGGAGGTGACGCTGGCAGTGTCGAGAGGAAGGTCTCACTTCTCCGTCCCCTCCTCTCCCAGCCGCTGCTGCCAAAGGCACGTTAGTGATTCCTGGGCTTCGTGAGGTAGTGCCGTCGGTTTATTCAACCACTTCAGGCCTAATAACTTTCTGGAGAACAGGGTCTGTCCAGTCATCAGACACAGCTGCCCCCACCAGTCACCACGGTGCTTAGTTCAGCCTCCCAGTTAAGTCCTCAGACTCCGTTTGGTCAGTGGGTATTGCCCTAAGGAGAATTTCCCCATTTATTGAACCTCCCCCCTCTGCACCTTAGGTATTTGAAGTCTCTGATTCTACCTTATGAAATGGCCACCTCGTTAACCTGTTGGTAGGATACACCCTTACCAGATTCACCTCCCCTACCAACCCAATTCAGTTAGAACTCAACATCTACCCTTGCATGTCACCGATCACTTGATTTCTGCCTCTGCCCCACAAAAGGTGTGTGCACAACTCTCCAAATCCCCTTAAACTTGAACGAACCTTTCTGCCATGAAACACTTCAAGAAGGACAACATGGTAACATCCCGTCTTATCTTCCTACTGTGAGTTTGCATTGAAGCACTGCACTTCTACACCCAACAGGGCCCATTCCGTAGTTCAGTGGGCACTCTCCCCTTAACTGTCTTGTGTCCCTTGCTGCCACTGACATCCTAGCAGGTGACTGGCACCTGGGTACGCTTTAGGCAACCCAGTGAGACCTCAGGGACAGCTTATGGCAGACTCAACAGTGGCAAAGCAGGTAGAATAATTAGCACAAACACACGAAGACTGACTGTTGGGACTACCATTCTATCTTTATTACTCTGCCACGTGGTAAGGAGGTACAGTGGTTTGGGGACAGACTCACAAGTCCTTTGATATTCCTTATTGCAAGAGACAGAGCGATTTCCCTTGCCCATGAGTGATGGCTACTCCAGAGACTGGGTTATGAAAGGCACTGTGGCTTTCTCCTTGCGCTCTCTCCTCTGATTACTGGCTCTGGGGGTTGTTAGCTACCATGTCATGAAGGTCCCTGCAGAGAAGCTCATGTGGTCAGGAGCTGTGATCCTGGTCAATAGCCACCGAGGAATGGAGGCCTCCCGCTCAAAGCTGGATGATGCCCAAAACTATCTTGGCAGCAGATCCTGTAAGCCCTGGTCAGGCACACAGATGACTGTGGCCACAGCCAACACCTGACGACCACCTCCAGAACACTGTGTGTGTGTGTGTGGGGGTGGGGGTTCTGCCCAGACAATTCTAAGAATCTGCTGCCCACCTTTGGAAATCCACAAGGCGAGTTAAGCTTTTCAACCCAACCACCAGCCTTGAAGATCTGATGGGCAGGGATGGTGTCTGTATTTGCTGTCATGGCTCTAAAATTGGCCCCATCACCAGAAGGCCTGGCTCCTGCTGCTGTTTCATAAGGTCTTTTAGTTTTAATCAAGTCCCCGTCTGAAAGCTGACCATTTCCTGCTCTCGACACTTGGCTTCTGTCCTCTAGATAGGTTCTGTAACTATTTATTCAGCTATAAGGTGTCCCTTCCTCACCTCCCTGACACGTTTCTGACTGCGACTTTGTCTAGCTGCGCAGGCAGTACAGAGAGCTCAGCCCGGGCCATGTCCCTTGACTCTCTTAACTCCCGCGTTCCCAGATGAAGCTACCAGACTGGAAGGAACACATCACAGTACCGCCTGCTATGAAGCCAGAATGCAGAATGGCAGCACCAGAGGGTCTCTCAATCGTCCAGACCATCTGCCCTCCTACCAGCCAGCAAAGGTGATGCAGCCCCTGGAAGGATCTAACTCGTGAACTTCATAAGTCAGCTGCATACCCTACATTTGGTCCTGCGTGCTGAGTGCGCAGCAGAACAAGAAAAAAATAAATAAATAACGGTTATAGGATCGCTCTTTGACTACAAGGGTTCCACCAGGCTAATTTTTAAAAAAATAGCCTATTGTTAAAGAAAATATAGAAAGCACATGAGTGTGTTACACAATCCCATTGTGTCATGATAAGCAGTGTGTGATAAGCAGTCATGATGCTGACCTTTCATTACATCTTTTTCTTTCCAAAATGGGGTCAAACTATAACTGTCATTCTACAAACTTCTTGGATCACTAAACAGTCCAGGAAAATCTTCATCATTATAGGTATACCTGAATATTTTTAGTGGTTTTCCCTTGTACACATATGCCTTCACTTACTACTCTCAGAGTATTATTTTCTTTAGCTCTAGTAAGAAAACGCTGCAAAGCTCAGTCGTATGTACACATTTCCCTCATGTGCGACTATTTCCCAAGTATAAGTTATTACATTGTTACTTCAAAGGTTACACAAATTGAATTCAAAACACTGACAAAGGCTACCTATTTTCACTCTCACAGGTTAAGTGCATCTCCACAGATCTGCATCGATGGTGGCTCTGGTGAGTATGTTTTATCATGTTCTGCTGAAAAGTAAAAAATGGCATTTCGGATTGTTTTAAATGTTCTAATATTTGTGCTACATGTAAAAAGAAACCTACCATGAAATGAAACGGGGTAAAAATATTATACTCACAATAGAAAAAAAAAATCCTGGAAAGATACTAAAGGATATTCAGAGCTATTCTTTAAATAAAAAATATTGAAGCGATCATTCAAAATACTTTAGTACGTATAAACAAATAGCATTTTCAAAATGGAAAAAGAAGGTCATTGTTCCAAAGGTGTAAGCTCTTTCCATATTAACTTATAAATTCAATGCAATGTCAATGAAAAGCCCAATCGGATATTGTATTAAAACTTGAGAAACTAAAATATTTTTGCAGCCTAGCACCACCTCTTTATGTGCACGGCTGATCTCTAAGGGATAAGACACAGTCACCAAAACACAAAAATGTGACAGGGGTCCATTTCCCAAATCTGCCCACGGAACTTCCCTTGTAACCATTTCTGGCCTTTTCAAGCCAACTTGCCTCAATGAACGCTACCATCTTTGAATTTTTATAAAAACTAAAAGGTACATACCCAACGTAGGTTTTACTAAAGTAACATTTTTCTACATCTGTTGCATTTGTAGGAATTTCCCTTCCCCAGGGAATCCATGTCCACATCTGTTTGTTTGTTTTTATTTTCTTCTTTTATCCTCACCCTCAGTCATTTTTTTCATTGCTTTTAGAGAGGGAGGGAGAGAGAAAGAAACATCAATTAGTTGTCTCCCACACACACTCCAAGTGATTGAACTTGAAACCTGGGTATGTTTATGCCCTAACTGGGAATTAAACTGGAGACCTTTCAGTATATGTGACAAAGCGTCAATTGTGTTCTTTTGATACCTTCCCACGACCCCTGTCATTTGCAAAACCTAGCCCTAGACCAACTCTGAAAGTGACTGTTTTTACTGAAGCTACTGTCATATCCTTTCTGTAAGGACTATTCTGCTGCATAACACTCCAAAAGACTAAATTTGTGATGAAGTGCTTTCCCTATTTATCGAACTTCTGGATCTTTCCATGTGGACTAGCTGCTGCCTATGAAAATGCCAGCCTCCCCTGCAGCCCTCCATGTACAACACGTTCATCAAGTTCACTGTCAGATGAAGATAAAGTTCTGAGTCCTAACTGGAGACCTCAACTCACCCCTCCTTATAAGATTTCTCACGTAAGTGTACTCTCTGATGATTCCGCAGACCCGAGCTGTAGCTGAAGCCTTTCCCACACTCCCCACACGTATAGGGCTTCTCCCCAGTGTGGACCCTCTGATGGACACGAAGGTAGGAACTTCGACTAAAACCCTTCCCACACTCCTCACATTTATGGGGTTTCTCACCAGTGTGGACCCTCTGATGACCCTGAAGATGGGAGCTCTGACTATAGCCCCTCCCGCACACATCACAGCGATACGGTTTCTCTCTAGTGTGCACTCTCTTGTGACTGAGGAGACCTGAGCAGTACCTGAAGCCCCTGCCACATTCGTAACACGTATAGGGTTTCTCTCCCGTGTGCAGTCGCTGGTGGGTGCGAAGATTTGAGCTGTAACTGAATCCCTTGCCACACTGATCGCACGTGTAGGGCTTCTGCCCTGTGTGGACTTGCTGATGTTTGTAAAGGCTGGAGGCGCATCTAAAGCCCTTTCCACACTCCTTGCACTTATAAGGTTTCTCACCCGTGTGGACTCTCTGGTGAACAAGAAGCCCTGCGCTGTAACTGAAGCTTTTGCCACACTCAGCGCATTTATAGGGTTTCTCCCCTGTGTGGATCCTCTGATGGATGATGAGGTCGAAACTGTAAAAGAAACTCTTCCCACACACGTCACAGACGTAGGGCCTCTCTCCTGTGTGGACCCTCTGGTGCCTATGAAGGTCTGAAGTCCGCCGGAAGCCTTTCCCACACTCCGCACATTTGTAGGGTTTCTCTCCTGTGTGGATCCTCTGGTGCACGTGCAGGTCCGAGCTGCAGCTGAAGCTCTTCCCACACTCGCATCCGTAGGGCTTCTCCCCCGTGTGCCGTCGCTGATGCCTGAGGAGACACGAGCTGTAACTGAAGCTCTTGCCGCACATGTCACATGTGTAGAGGCGCTGCCCCCTGTGAAGTCTCTGGTGAACCTGAAGGTACGAGTTGTAACTGAAACCTCTGCCACACATGTCACACTGGAAGGATTTCACTCCTGTGGGCGTTTTCTGAGGTCTGCCCAACCCCTTCCCACGGTCGCTGCAGCTGTGGGGTTTTTCTCCTCCCTCGGGGACGTGCTGATGCTTGTGCAGGGCAGACATGGTGCAGGATCCTAGGCCACGATTGCCGCACGCATAGGGCTTGTCCCGGGCGTGCAGCCTGCGGTGGACCCGCAGCACCGACATGCAGCTGAAGCCCCTCCCACACTCGAGGCATTTATAGGGTTTCTCTCCAGCCTGGACTCTCTGGTGGACAAGCAGGTTGGAGCTTGGAGCAAAGGCCTTCCCGCCCTCCTCGCATTTGTAGGGCTTCTTTCCCGTGTGCGCCCCCTGGTGGGTCAGAAGAGCTGACTTGTACCGGAAGCCTTTCCCACACACATCGCATCTGTGGGCCATCTCTCCGGTGGGGACTGCTGGGACCTCGGGGTGGCTGCGAAGCTCTGTGTCCTGCCTGAGGCTGCGACCGCACTCCTCACTTGCACAGGCTTCCTCTCCTGAGGGAATTCCTTGATGTCGCTGGAGAGAGGCAGTCTGCTTCCTGTCCTGACCAAACCTACCACACGTAGAGGGTTTCTCTTTCAAAGGGACCCTTGGAAAAGAAGGATGGTTGGAATCATCCCTGAAGCCACTGCCATATTCATTACTTACCAAGTCATTCTCTCCTGGGTTGGGGTGAAGAAGTACTGACTTTTTACTGCGGTCTTTTCTACATTGATCACAATTACATGGTTTCTCTCTTTCAGCGAATCTGTGGTCACTAGGACCACTTGACTTGTGGCTGAAGCCATAGCCATCCCATTCACATGGACGTATTGTATCTTCCATCTCCAATGTTTTACACCTTTCTAGAACATTCCATGGCTCATTCCCAAAGGCTGTTGTCCAAGATTCTTGAAGGGAGGCGGGTCTCACAGCTTTCCAGGTGGGAAGCTCTTGGTTTTCCAAATTGATGGGCCCATCGCCTTGAAGCCGGTTCACCCATTTTTCAATTTGTGAACGTTGAGTAGATGCTCCTTCCCATCCCCAATACCGGGAAGCATTGTCTGAGCCTGGGACGTCTTTCCTTACAGGATTTACTCTATGGTCTCGACTCCCAGTTAATTCGCCAGCCGCCTGTTCCCAGGTTTTCCAGTAGGAGAGCACTCTGCATAAAAGGAACTTTAATTCTCTTTCTTGAATATACTCCATTTCCTTTTCATTCTTGTCTCCTAAGGGGTTAAAGACAATTCAGGATGAGAACAAGTATAAGATTGGCCCAGAATGATCAGGCCCAATAATGAAAACTTGAGAAAAACTCAGTTTTTATGTACCATAAATATGAAGGTGCTTATTTTTATGTCTGGAAAAAGGAAGAGGCTCCTATAAATAAGCTTTGAAGCTAAATCTTCTATTTTATTTATTTTTAGAGAGGAGAATGGAGGGAGAAAGAGAAGGAGAGAAACATCAATGCGTGGTTGATTCTCACATGCCCCCAACTGGGGACCTGGCCTGCAACCCAGGCATGTGCCCTGACTGGGAACAGAACCATTAACCTTCTGGTTCACAGGCCAGCACTCGATCCACTGAGTCCCACCAGCCAGGGATGAAGCTAAATCTTAACATGATTCTATTACCAACAAACTTAGTTTAATAATATCACTGTTAAGCAAAAAAGACATTCTGAACCAATTTTTACAAAGAAAATTCTCTTCTCCACTTCATCATGCTGCTGTTGCTAATAATTATAGTAATATCTAACACCACTATAATGCCTCCTATATGCCAATGATGTACATTTACTACCTTCTTTAACCCTCAGAATAACACTGAGGTAGGAACTACTGTTCTCTTCATTTTACACAGAGAGGTTAAGTTAACCCCAGTTAAGCGACCCCACCATGCTGGGAGGAAGTGCTCTTCTGGTTCAGACACATAAGACTGATTTAACAGCTGCACTTAGTGTTTGCACTGTATTGCCTCCCACGTGACTCTGGAAATGGGTGAGAAGCACTCGGGAAGGGAATAAATCACCAAGTCCTCCAAAGTGCATCAGCTCTGTCTCCTGTGAGCTCACAAAACAGGAATTCGGATGATACTGATAAAGCATAGTGACATAAAAATATCAACTTATCCCCATTATTGACTGGGAGCCATTGAAGTCATATTTCTGACATAGTTCCAGATGAGTTTAAAAAATTGTCCAAAGCCCTGGCTGGTGGTTCAGTGGATAAGGTGCCACCCCATGAACCCAAAGGTCACTGGTTTGATTCCCTGTCAGGGCACATAACCAGGTTGCAAGTAGGGTCTCCAGCCAGGTCCGTAGCTGGAGGCAGGTGAAAGGCAACCATACATTGATGCTTCTCTCCCTTTCTTCCTCCCTGTCCTTCTCTCTAAAAATAATGAATAAAATCTTTAAAAAAAAAAAAATGGATTTAACCTATGTACAAAGACCAAAAAACAAACAAACAAAAAACAACCCATACCATACTCTTTCTGGGGAGCAAGAATTCTCCAATAAGCTAAGTTTCAAATAACCAGAGGTTCCCCTCACCCATGGAGACCAGGTTCCAGAAGTTCTCCAGCATCACGTCCTGGTACAGCTTCCTCTGGGACGGGTCCAGCAGCCCCAGCTCCTCCTCCGTGAACACCACGGCCACGTCCTTGAACGTCAATGGCTCCTACAATGTGAAGCCCCATTAAGAAAAACACTCCCTCGATGAAGTTTGCGGTGACTTACATGGCATTATTAAGACAAGTGGACAAGGAAGCAGGAAAGGGCTCAGTTTGCTAGTCAAATCAAGTATGATTATTGTGCCAATCATTTTGATTCTGACCAAATGAGCTTCTATGGTCATCCAAAAAGTAAATAGGAACCTTCTCCACTCAGCACTTCTGAGGGTAATTTCCTGGAACGGGAGTGGCTGAACCACAGGGTCTGCACATGTTACAGTCTGACTTTACCATACAGGTTACCACCTTCTCCTTCAAAGAGACCGTGACAACTTACAGTTCCAACAGCACCTAGTTTTAGTGTGCCCATGTCTGCACACACCCCTACATTAGGGCAAATCCTACTCTTGACTGCCATGGTCCCTTACTTTAACCATAGACACTTTGTTTTTAATCCTCACCCAAGGAAATGTTTGATTTGAGAAAGAAAATAAGGGAGAAAAGGAGGGAAGGAAGGAGGGAGAGGTGGGGAGGAATAGAGAAACATCAGTCAGTTGCCTGCCGAATGTGCCCTAACCAGGGATCCAACCTGAAACCTAAGTAAGTGCCCAGGGAATCAGATCTGTAATCTTTTGGTGGATGGGATGACACTCCAACCAACAGTCCAGGGTCACGGACACTTTATACGGGTTTCAATTTTTTTTAAAGATTTTCATTCATTATTTTTAAAGAGAAGGGCAAAGAGGAAGGAAAAAAGGGAGAGAAACATCGATGCATGGTTGCCTTTCTCCTGCCTCCAGCTACGGACCTGGCTGGAGACCTGGCTTGCAACTTGGTCATGTGCCCTGGCTGGGAATGGAACCAGTTGACCCTTGGGTTCGCAGGCGGGTGCCTATCCACTCAGCCATACCTGCCAGGGCTTTATATGGGTTCTTATGTCAGCACTTGACAGAAGCAAAAATGTGCTTGTGCAAACATCTCCCCAACCAGATGGGACCTCTAGGGCAGCAGCTTAAACTAGAGTTTTAAATCATGCTGCGCCAGCCTTCCAGTCCAGTGAGGAAAAAATGGTATTTTCTGCAATATTATGATCAACGTTCCTATTTTACTAGTCTTAAAACTGTGCCTGTCTTCCTTCCTTCCTTTCTTCCTTTTCTCCCCTCCACTCCCTCCTCCTCTCTCTCTCTCTTTTTTGTGACTTACTTTCTTGAGAGGGAGACAACTGTATGAGGTCTTTCCAAGTTATACTTTATCTGCAGCTTGTCCCTGGAATATCTGTGACAGGTATTACGAGGCAAGAATGAGCTGTGATTCCACAGGTATTTCGCTTTTAAAAAATAGTCATGGGCACTCAGGACTCAGTACACAGTCACAATGACAGCTAAAAAATCATCAGCAGGGAGCCTGGCTGTGGCACAGTGGATAAGGTGCCGGCCTGCGAACCCAAAGGTCGCTGGTTTGATTCCCAGCCAGGGCACATAACCAGGTTGCAAGCCAGGTCTCCAGCCAGGTCTGTAGCTGGAGGCAGGTGAAAGGCAACCACACATTGATGCTTCTCTCCCTTTCTTCCTCCCTCCCTGCTCTTCTCTCTGTAAATAATGAATAAAATCTTTAAAAAAAAAAATCATCAGCAGGGAAAGGTGCACAGTGATGTCTGGAGGACATTATAAATTTTATTACAGCTGTAGCCAATTTTAGCTGTGAGTTAAAACTATACACTGAACCCCTTGGGTCTCAGCAAATCTCTCAATAAGGGGGTAGTTCTGGGGACCCCTGAACCAGGAAGTGAGGTAAGCTGGTCAAGGTCACACAACTGGTAAGAGACTGAACTAGAATTTGATCACAGAGTCTAGTTCCAGAGCCATTATACCTTAGTCGCTGTCCCTTAACAGCTAAGATGTGTGTTACAAAGGGACCAGAAAATGAGATGTAGCCCAGATAGTCACATGCTACATAATGACATTGCAGTCAATGATAGGCCACACACATGAAAGTGTTTTATCACATAGCCCAGGTGTGCAGTAGGCTAGGCCTCTAGGTGTGTGTTCCTCTCTCTGATGTTCCTACAATGATGAAATCACCTGATGATGCATTCCCTTACGATGTATCCCCATTATTAAGTGGCACATGACTATATATTAATACCTTATATTTATAGCAAACTTACTATAAAGTAGGTTCTAGGCTAAGGATTTTCCTATGATTTATTGAATCCTCACAGAAAGTGGGAACTTCTAGAGTGTTGGAAATGTTTGATTACCTATTATCTTTATACCCAAAAGATAAGTTGCTATTGCTACCCCTGTTTTACAGGTGAGA
Organism: Noctilio leporinus; assembly: GCA_004026585.1. Taxonomy (NCBI): domain Eukaryota; kingdom Metazoa; phylum Chordata; class Mammalia; order Chiroptera; family Noctilionidae; genus Noctilio; species Noctilio leporinus. Next base: position 70,511 of record PVIW01004291.1, read on the forward strand.
AAAATAGGGACCCGGCAAAGTAGGTATCATTTGTTGATGAACACAAATCTAATAAAAGCTGCATCAGGACTGAACCTAGGCAGCCTGACTAACACACAGTAACCACTCAGCTCCACTGCTGGCCAGCCAAGGCCAGGACCACAGGCCAGAGGAACCCATGTCTCCACGCTGGAGAGTGAGTGCCACCCACAGACCGCATTACCCAGCAGAGGCTCAAGTCCAGCCCAGACTAGAGGCAGCCTGACAGGGAGAAAGCCTGGGCTGAAGGTGGTCAGCTGGCAAGGGAACAAATGTGGATGCATCTTTATACCCAGCTCTGGCTTCCACACCAAGTCCTGCCATATCCAACTCCCACTCGGACACCTGAAAGGTACTGCAGGCTGAACAAGCCCACTGAGCACTGAGAACGAGCCTTTTCCCCCGGCTATTCATTCTCTCCTAATCTCCTCTTGTGGGCAAACAGTACCACCTGCCTTAAAGTCATCTGTGATCTTCCTTTATCCTCATTTCTCAAATCTAATTCACAACAAAGCCTGCCAGTTATTTTTCCAAAATACACTTAGAATCTGTCCACCTCTCCTATCTCTCTAGTCCGACTCATCATCTTTTCCTTCGATGACTGCAGACACTTTGTTCCTCCTGACTACGTCTCTTCAAGGACTTGAGAGCAGTTACCTTGCTTCAAACTTTCCTCCTGTCCCCTGCTTCTAGATGTCAGCCCCACAAGGACAGGGATGTTGCCTCTTTTGTCCTGACAGTAAAACAATGCAGAAATGTATACGCAACTCAGTGGACCAGAGCACAGAATGCGGGAACGGTCTGATGATGTGAAAGATGGATCCGTGGATATCTGTCTTTGTCTCTATACATAACATACGTAACTATTTTAGATACGTACGTACACATATGAATACATAGACAAATATATAATGATGAGGATGGTATTTTGACTGATTTGCCAATGAATGATCAATAAATGTTATTGTCATAATTGGTACCCATCTTGATGAAAATGAAATTACATGCCAACCATACGCCATTTACAAAAATAAACTACAGCCATATTAGAGATTTAAAAATGTAAACGTAGCCCTGGCTGATGGTCAGTGGATAAGGCACCAGCCTTCGAACCCAAAGGTCACTGGTTTGGCTCCCAGCCAGGGCACATAACCAGGTTGCAAGCCAGGTCTCTAGCCAGGTCTGTAGCTGGAGGCAGGTGAAAGGTAACCATACATTGATGTTTCTCTCCCTTTCTCCCTCCCTCCCTGACCTTCTCTCTAAAAGTAATGAATAAAATCTTTAAAACAAATTTTTAATGTAAATATTAGAAGAACACTTAGGTGCCTTTCTGGCTAAAGTTAGGTAAGGTCTTTTCAAACAAGCTCTTTGGTGAATCAATGCAATGAGGAGTGGAATATATCCACCCAATAAATTATTTTCCTCTTTTCCATTTTATCAGGGGAGGGAGGTAATGTTTACCCTGATGCCTATAGTGATATTTCCAGGGAGAAAAGAAAACTTAACCTACCTGAAACTTGGTCGTATCCTCCTCATGTTGGGAAAGGGTGGAGGCTTGAGAACACAGAGCTGGAGGAGAAAAAAGACGCCGTGAGACTGGGGTGAGGCTGGGGTACCCACCTGTGCTCTCAGGTACCCACCTGGGCCTCAGGAATGTCTGCCCCCTTACACACTCCTTTTGTGGGGGTCCTCATCCACCCCTTAGATACCCGCCCCCATTCCACACCTTCATCAACTCTCACCTCTTTCTTCACATCTTAAAGTCAAAGTCTTCATGGTCTCCTCTCCCAAGTTTTCCAAGACCAGCAGCAATTATATTTATTCTTCGATCTTCTGAAGCTGATAAAGCAGAAAACCTAGGCCTTCTTCATTCTTAAGACCAGAGCTCTAAACTCTGACATGTCAGATAACTGCCTGAGGTCACAAGTATCTGCCTCCACCTCTCAACCATGGTTGGTTCCCGAGGTCCAGGGTCCTAGGGGTTCAGGAGGGGACTTGACTTTATCCGAGCTCTTTCTCCTGGGCCCCAAAGTTGTGCGTCTCCGGTAGGGTTCACACCCTCTGAATACCATTTATTCTGTAGACATTTCCTGAGCAGCTGGAAGCATGTAAAGGGACTTGAAGTCCAGAGAGCCAGAAAGCTGCAGATGGCTAAGGACAGTCAGGAAACTGCCTGCAGGGAGGGCCAAGCAGTGTTGTGGCGAGACGCAGGCCCTTGAGGAAGGCTGCAGAGACCCTGCACACATGTAGGATGTGTCCTGTGGGATGAGTCCAGTGAAGGAAAACCGGAGTGCGAAAGCTTTAATAAAGCAATACTGTGGGGGCTGCAAAAATAAAAAATAAAAATATAATCACACCCCCTGCTTACCCGAAAGGATTCGAAAAGTCATGATTAGCAAATGTTTTCCAAATCTAAATTTATAAACTTTTTGATCCAGGCCTCTTTTGGAAGTCTGGTGATACTTATGGGCTCCTACTCATAATAATGTTTCAAATGCATAAAGTAAAGCACAAAGAGCCCTGGCAGGTAGCTCAGTTGGACGACACAGAGCGTCATTCCAATACACCAAGGTTGCAGGTTTGATCCCCAGTCAGGGCACATACAAGACTCAACTAATGGATGCATAACTAAATGCAACAACAAATCGATGTTTTGTTCTCTCTCCCTCCCTCTGTCTCTGTCTCTGCCACTCTCTTCCTTACTCTCTAAAAAAATCAATTTAACAAAAAGGATGATTTTAAAAGCTAATCACACCAAGACACAATCTTCAAAGTTATTAAAACACCAAGTATGTGCTTCTTTATCAACACATTAAATGCCAAGAATGAATTAACTGGACCTAACACTAGGAACTTAAAGAGTGCTTATAATTTCAAAAAAAAGAGCATAAACAGTATTTTGAAAAGTCTCTACAATTATGATATAAAAAGTCTAATTTATTTAAATAGCAGTCCCAGGTTCTGCTGATTCTGCTGATAATATTGTGGTTTGTTTCGTACAACCATAACGGAAGGGATGCGCATTTTCAGTTCAACTAGCATCAGTTTTCTCCCCACCCCGTTCAGGGACCGGCTGCATTATGTCCATTGACCTCAATTTCTCCTTTTCTAACTTAGGCTTCTCCAGCCACCCGCCAGACTGAATTAATCACCCTGGGACCCAGCTACACTGGGTTCAAGTTTCCAGTTCACCACCTTCCACAGAGCCTGCCTGCCCTGTTAAAATCGCTAAGTCAACGTAACAGCGTCTTCGTTCTTTATTTATCTTGTCCATCTTGTGCTGATCTGGCGCATGGGACCACTTAGCAAGTTCTGTCAGCAGGTGGTGGGAAGATACTGCCCAGAAGCTCCCTCAGGCCATGCCTGTTTTCCCTTGAGGTTGAAGCCACAGGGCCAGTTCAGACAAACAGATGCACATGCTGGAGGTCCACCTGAAGGCACCCCCTGGGTCCTATTGCTTCAGGTGCCCAAATCGCCACCTTTCCTCTAACCATCTGGTCCAGGCCTCTGCACAGCCCACTCTGACAAGACCTCTCTGTGAGACACTGTTCGGGCACTGCCCTGTACTAGGATCGTCCTCTCAAGCAAGTATAGATGACCGGACAACACACCAACCTCCTACCTGGAGGACAGAGGGGAAGCGCAGAGTAGAGATCGGGTAAGTAACAAGCCTCCGCACGGTGCCACTTCAGCTCAGCTCTTTAGGACCCTCCAGGGCTGTGCCCTGGGTTATAGGCATAAGACCTGAGTTCTGCGAATCCTTGTACAATTTTAGCAAGCCCCATTAAATCTGCTGCCCCCTCAGTAACTGTGTTAAGATACTCTCACTTTCTCTGAATGGCTAGTTTTGAGGGCTTCCAGGTGCTTCTAGATGGTATAAAATTTCTGAGCGGCTCCTCCTCGTATCCCTCGAAAGGTTGGGACTGTATCAAGATTTAATCCACCAAGTTCTCTCTTAAACTCATTCCCTCCCTTGGTAAACAAACATATGCAGACTCAGCACCAGCCTGACATCACTGGGTGTCTAAAAGGCATCACAAATTCAACTCCGGATGTGCCTCTTTCTTTTCAAATGAGAACAACAAATATTTGGGGGGGGATCCTTGATTTCTCTCTTTTATGACACTCCATTAGCCAGTACCTTCAAATTACAGACAGAATGGACCAATTCTTGCTGGTGCTGCTGTTCACACCACCATCACCTCTTGCCAGAATTACTGCGAGAGTCTCCTTCCTGGTCTCTCTGCTTCTCCAACCGTCCCTTGAGAGTCTATGTATATCCTATCCCACAGAGAAGTCATGTCACTTCTCTGGCCAAAACCTTCACCAAAATCCTTTCAACGGGGCAAAAGACCTTACACTACCTGGCCTTCCAATGCCCAGTTTCCTACTTATCCTTCCTTTGTCTCATTTTTGCTCAGCCCTTCTGTCCTCCTTACTGTTCTACACATAGACAAGTCACACACCCACCTCAGGGCCTTCACTGGTGTCCCTACACAAGCAACATCTTTTCAGTGAAATCAGCCTTGATTATCCTATTTACCATGGCAGTTCCCTCTACCGGCACTACCAAAGCCCCTTCCCTGCTTCATTTTCCTCCATGAAACTGATCATCTCATCTCTATCCATTCATTGTTCATCATTACTATCTTTGCCCTTAGAATGTGAGCTCCAGGAGCATTAGGATTTTAGCTGTTCCTGAAACAGTGCAGGCACTGAATAAATATTCAAGTGAGAGAATGAGACTAACCTGAACTCGTCCTGCTTGATAGCTGGATCCTGGCCTTTTGATACCAGTGACAGGGCAGAATGGGTTTTGCTTCGCAGGTCATTCACTAACTTAGTTAATTACATGCTAAGGACCATGAGACAGAATGGTGATCAGGGTAGACAAGGGCTCTGAGTTCAAGTAGCTGACACTCTAGCTGGAAAGAGAGCAGATGTTTAGTAGAAATTCTACTGTGTGTCAGGTGCTCAGTATATAAATGCAGCCCTTAACCGTGTGGAGTGCACTCAGGGGAGGTAAAGAGGATGGTAGAAATAACTGGCAGCAAAGGGATAAAGGGATAGGATTAAGACTAGAAGCAACAGGACTAGATGAATAATCACATGTGGGGATAAAAAGGAGGAGGAATTAATTATGTTTGGGATTGAAGTTGAAGGAAAACCCATAAATTATGAAGTTCTACTCCACACAGCAGAAGGAGGAGCAGGGTTTTTTGGAAGCTGCAATTTACCTCCCATTGCTGTCAAATGGTGGGTTTCATTCTGGCTCAGCCACTGTGTAGCTGTTCTGACACTAGCTGAGTGACAAATCTGTGAATGAGCCTGTTCTTTCTTAAGTGAATACGTCTTACTTGCAAAGTTGAAAGAATCCAGCTTTTCTCACACATACACATGCACACCTATCTGAATAAAGCTCATAGACCAGGACTTGGCTCATAGAGAATCTTCAACAAACTATTAGCCTTGTTGTTATTCAGTCACCTGAGCACTAACCTAGGAAGAAAGGCAGCCATTCATTTAACAAATATACCTTCAGTGTCTAACTACATATTGGCTACTATAACAAACACTGGGGATACAGCAGTAAATAAGATGAACATAAGTACCTGTTCTTATGGTATTTGTATTCTGGTGGGTAAACAAATCTACATATACAGTGACCTTGCTTACAAAGAGGGCAATGAAGAAAATAAAATGCAGAACTTCTTGTTTATGGAACTTCTTGTTTACCAGCCAGAAGGTAAATTCTCTTGGATAGGACATAGAGGGCAAGTGCCAGAAGGGCCACATTAAAGCAGGCTGTCACCTACAGTCTCTAAGGCCTGCATGAAGATAAATCAGCTGTGCAAAGTCTAGGATGAGAAGAGTGCAGAGTGAACTGCAAGTGCGAAGGCCCTGACTTCTGGTCATAAAATCTCCTGGCCAAGTGACATCTATTAACATTTTAGCCCATCTAAGCCTCAGCACTCTTTTTTTTTTTTTTTTTAAGATTTTATTATTTTTAGAGAGAGGGAAAAGGAGGGAGAAAGGGAGAGAAACACCAATGTCTGGTTGCCTTTCACCTGCCTCCAGCTGGGGACCTGGCTGGAGACCTGGCTTGCAACCTGGGTATGTGACCTGACTGGGAGTTGAACCAGTGACCCTTGAGTTTGAAAGCTGGTACTCAATCCACTGAGCCACACCAGCCAGGTAAACCTCAGCATTCTTATCTGTAACAAAGGACTATCTATCTAACTTACAATGTTGTTGAGCAAATTCAATATACTTATTCAAATATTTGGTAAGAGGCTACTACATGCCAGGTGCTGTTCCAGGTAGGAAAGATACAGCAGTGAATGTCCCCGTCATAAAAACTGGCAGATAATAAGCACCTAACGCATATGGCATTCCAGTTACAGCGATCATTTCCACCCCGTACCAGAGTGATTTACCGACCAAAGGAACCCCTACTAGGAGCCAGGGAGAGAACCGAGCAGCTAGAAGACACTGGGAAATTCCTCAACCTTAGCAGAAACCCACTTCTGGGGGAAGGCAGCTGTTATGGCTAAGGGGCTTGAACGCATACTTGTCAAACCACGGGATAAAGAAGGAGGTCAGCTTTGGAAAGAGCTGGCATTGCCATAAAACAAGATGATACCAGAGGTCCCAGGGACCTTTAAGAGGAGAAATAAGGCATATACATAATAAAGGCTTTAAAGAAAAAACAAAAACAAAAACAAAACAAAACGGCCCACAGACCGGCTACTATAAAAAAAATTTTTTTTAAGATACTAGCAACTCGCGCCTGCCTGAAGTCTTACAAACCCGAAGCTGCCCGCCCGCCTGAAACTGTCCCGCGTCCCGCCCACCCGCCGCCCCGCAACAACCCGGGATGTTGGGAGGTCCGACTGCTCAGGCCGAACTCGGAGACTCCACCTCACGCCACCCCTGTCTTCCCAGGTCCTGCACATCCAGCCCCTGTTCCTGCAGCCCAAACTAAGAGCCGCCGCAGGACCCACGTCCCTGCACCCACTCACCAAAGCGTAGGACCACAGCGGTGGTGCGCGGCCGGAAGCGGAAGTGGGCGCCTTGGAAAGGTGCGGACTACAATTCCCAAAATCCTCTACGGTGCTCGCCAGTTATTTAGGGTCTGGTCAGTGGACTGTTAACACTACAGCGGCCGTAGCCGGGGACATTGGGCACGCGGGACATTTTGGCGCTCAGCTTTGGAGCGTTGCTACGCCTTTCTTTTTTTTCCTCAAAAAAACTACACGGTATTAGCACGTTCACGTTGTAGAAAATCTGACAATATTCTCGGGAAAATCCATAATCCCAGCAGGAGATGATATTTTATATATCTTCCTCCAGGAGACGTTCTGGTACAAGTTACTGTTATACTATGTGTGTAAATATATATATATTTTTTCATTTGACAATCTAAGGGAAAAAAGGTCAGTGCCCCTGACTAGTCAGGTAGTGCATGTTTTAAAAATTTGTGTGGCACACTGGTTGAAAAATTGGTGATCTAGATATTTTACTCTAATGTATTGGAGCTTTTATTAATAGCATTATTAATAATACTATTATTCAATATATGCACATATTATACCATATAATTATTATACCATATAGTTATATGGTATATTACATATACCATACATTATATATATGTATAATATTTATATGTATTATATATAGTATGTACGTATATATATAATTTATATGTCTATGTACTCTGGCTATGAATCTTGTCTGATATGTATTTTCAAATATATGCTTTCACTATGTGCCTCATTTTATCATCTTTTAATAGTGCCTCTTGATAAGCAGAAGTTCTTAATTTAATCTATGTGCCATTTTAGTTTTGTAAATGGAGTGAGGTAGGACTCAGAATATTTTTGTGACAGAATATTACAAGACTATCCAGTTGTTTCATTTACTGACTCAAACACCATGGGTTTCTCTATTGCATTCAGGTTTCAGCTTCCTTCTCTGTTCTATCTCACTGGTCAACTTGTCTATCTTGGGTTAATATCATGTGTCTTAATGCTAATAGATTTAAGACAGGTCCTATTATCTGTTATTGTAACTCCTCCAATTTCATTCCTTTTTCTCAACATTTTTTTGACTAACGGTGGTGGCCCTTTTGTTTTCCACATAATATTTGGAATCAGCTTGTCCATTCCCACCAAACCTCTATTGATTTTCAAATGCTTTGAATGTCTAGACTAATTTGACAAGAGTCGATATCTTTACACTATTGATTCTTTGACTTCATGAACATGGTACTTATTCCAGTCATCTTGAAATTTGTTTCAATATTTTTTTAAAGTTTTCAATGTGGAGTTCTTACACAATGTTCATTAGATTTATTGAAATGTATGTGAGAATTTTGTGCTGTGATTGTTTTTAAAACATTTCTAAGCCCTTGCTGGTGGCTCAGTACATAGGTGCCAGCCTGTGAACCCAAAGGTTGCTGGTTTGATTCCCAGCCAGGGCACATAACCAGGTTGCAAGCCAGGTTATGGTATCATTTCCTGATAAGCCCTCCTCTCATAAACCCTACCTCATTCTTTCTTTAGAGTCACTGAACTATCTTGGAAATTTTATTAGAATCCTACTGTATTTGTGGATTAATTCTAGAAAAGCAACTGCTATATAAAAATGAGATTTATTATACAAGAGCGGTTGCTGTATTCAAGTCTTCTTTATACCCCTCAATTATTTCAAGTTTTAGTCACATAAATTTATTCCTAGGTATTTTATCTGTATTGTTATTTTAAATTTGATCTTTACTATCATAATATGTTTTAACAGCCTAGCTTTTGTCAAAACAAAAGTTCATTTGTTTTTATTAGAAAAAAGTACTTAAATTTAACACAGTTAAGTTTAAGAAAAACTACTAGTTGGATTTTATCTTTCCTTATTGTTGACATACAATATTATAATAGTTTTTGGTGTACAACATAATCACTAGATGTTTATATACCTTACTAAGTGGTCATAATGAGTCCAGGTCCCATTTGACACCATACATAGTTATTATAATATTATTTTTAAAGTTTTAAATAATTTTTTAATTTTTCAATTACAGTTGACATACAATGTTACTATATCAGCTTCAGGTGTAGACCCAGTGATTAGGCATTATATAATTTACTATGTGATTATTCCAATAAATCTTGCACCCATCTGACACCATATATAGTTATATGTTAACTACATATTATATTCCCTATGCTGTATTTTATAATCCCATGACAACTCTGTAGCTACCAATTTGCACTTCTTAATCCCTTCAACTTTTCACCCATCCCCCCAGTCCACCCCCAATCTGGTAATTGTTAAAATGTTATCTGTATCTATGAATTTGTTTCTGTTCTGCTTGTTTATTTTGTTTTTTAGATTCAATTGCTCACATGTATTCATTGCCTTTTTATTGTTCATATCTTTGATCTTCTTCTTCGTCTTTCTCCTTAAAAGAGACCCTTTAACATTTCATATAACACTGGCTTGATGATGATGAACTCCTTTTAGCTTTTTCTTGTTTGGGAAGCACTTTATCTGTCCTTCAGTTTTTAATAACTTATTGACTTGCCCTGGTTGGTGGCTCAGTGGAATGCTAACCTGCAAGCCCAAAGGTTGCTGGTTCGATTCCCAGTCAGGGCACATAACCAGGTTGCAAGCCAGGTCTCCAGCCATGTCCTTAACTGGAGGCAGGTGAAAGGAAACCATACATTGACATTTCTCTCTCTTTCTTCCTCCCTCCATGCCCTTCTCTCTAAAAATAATCAATAAAATATATTTTAAAAAACATTGATTTGGGGGACAGAGGGGAGAAAAAAGGGATGGATGTAATACAACAACAATAAAATTTAAAAATAAATAAATAAATAAATAAATAAATAAATAACATTGATTTGACTGGGGATTGCCCCCACAACCTTGGCATATTGGGATGATGCTCTAACCAGCTGAGCTACATGACCAGGGTTGGTTCTTTAATTCTAAATTTCTTGCCAATCTTTTTAGCCTATAGTTTGTTTAGAAATCAGTTGATAGTCTTATGGGAGCTCCCTTGTAGGTTACTGCTTTTCACTTGCTGCTTTTAAGATTATCTCTGTCTTTAACTTTTTGCATTTTAGGATGTGTCTTGGGGTGGGCCTCTTTGGGTTCATCTTGTTTGGGACTCTGTACTTCCTAGATTTGTACAGATTTCCTTCACCAGGTTAGAGGAGTTTTCGGATGAGATCAGGTGCATTCAGGGTGGTATGGCCATAGATGGTTAGGGAAGTTTTCAAATAGGTTTTCAATTTCTTGTGCTCTCTCTCCTCTTTCCAACACCCCCATGATGTAAATGTCAGTATCCTTGAAGTCATCTCAGAGGTTCCTTATGATATCCTTTTTTTTTTTTTTTTTCTGGATTCTTTTTTCTTTTTGGTATTCGGATGGGTGTTTTTTGTTTCCTTATATTCATTCCAATCACTGATTTGATTCTCAACTTTTCTACTTTACTGTTGATTCCTTATAAATTATTTCTCATTAGTGTATCCTTCATTTCTGATTGGTCATTTTGATGGCTTTCACGTTCTTTTTATGATGTTGAAGTTCTCACTAAGTTCATTTACTCCTCCCTTAAGTTCATTGAGCATCTTTATAATCAGTGTTTTGAACTCTGCATCTAGTGGGTTGCTTATCTCCATTTTCTTTAGTTCTTTTTCTGGAGTTTTGATCTGTTCTTTCATTTGGGACATATTTATTTTGTCAGGCTCCTGTGTTTGTTTCTGCGTATTAAGTAGAGCTGCTTTGATTCCCTGTCCTAGTGGCATGGCCTATTATAGAAAAGGCATCTGTAAATTGTGTGGGGTGGAGCCTTAGGTAATCAGTAGGGGGCACAACCCTCTTCATCACTATGTGGCTCTGTGGGTGGCAGGGCTCAGAGAGGGGACAATGCTGTTGTCTGACTTCTGGAGGTTTGTCCAGCACTTGCCCCATGTCCAGTCCCTTCACCCACTCCCCATGTGACTGGCACCCTTTCAGCTATTGCCATGATGCTGAATCCTAGAGTGGGTGAGTTTGCATATGTTCTAAGACTGTGTGGGCCCTTTTAACAGAGTCTCCTGAAAATCCAGCAGCTTCTTCCGCCACCCCAACCCCACTGGTTTTAACAGCCAGAAGTTACAGGGCTTTATCTTCTCAGCAATGGAAGCTAGGCTCTGCTTTCTGGCCTGGGGCTGGGATCACTTACTCCCAAGGTATCCCTCCCAATTTTTATCCATGACACATGAATGTTGGACTGCCCTTTCTGCCTCTTTGCACATTGTGTCTCCTCACTTCTCTGCCTGTCTCCACCCCTCCTACTCATCTGGAGGAATGTGGCTTCTTTAAATCCTTGGTTGTTAGGCTTCCATACATTTCAACTTCCTGATAGTTCTGGGTGTTGTTTTAAGGTTGCCCAAGGAGGCAAAGTGTGTCTACCTATGCTTCCACCTTGACTGGAATTCACCGAAGTTTTGATTTGCAGTTCTCTAATGATTAGTGTTATTGAAAATCTTTTCATCTGTCTGTGGCCACCTGTATGTCTTATTTGAAAGAAAAAAATGTCAATTCAGATCTGCCCAATTTTTATCAGATTTTTTGAGTTGTAGGAGTTTTTCTATATATTTTGGATATTAACCTTTTTTCAATAATATCATTTGCAAATATCTTCTCCCATTAGAATGATTGCCTTTTTGTTTTTTCGCAATGGTTTCCTTTGCTGTGTAGAAGCTCTTTAGTGTAATGCAGTCCCATTTGTTTATTGTTATTTTTATTTCCCTTCTCTTTGCAGTCAAATTCACAAAAACATCACTAAGATTGATGCCCAGAAGCTTAGTGCCTGTGTGCCACTGTATGTATTTTGTTTGTTTGTCTCAGGTCTTACTTTCATGTCTTTAATACATTTTTAGTTAATTTTGTACATACAGAAATAAGATAGTGGTCTAGTTTCATTCTTTTCTATGTGGCTGTCCACTTTTCCCAATACCATTTATTGAAGTGAACTGTCTTTCTCTTGGCTCCTCTGTTGTAAGTTAGTTGTCCACATATGTGTGGGTTTATATCCAGGCTCTCAATTCTGTTTCACTGATCTCCGTGTCTAGTTTTCTGCCAATACCATACTGTTTTGGTTACTATAGCTTTGTAATATGGTCTGAAATCAGGATGTGTGATACCTTAGCTTTTTCCTTTTTTCTCAGGATTTTTTGGGCTATTTGGGATCTTTTGTGATTCCATGCAGACTTCAAGATCTTTTAACATCTTGTTCTTGATCTTAGGGAAAAAAAAGCTTTTCATTTTTCATCATTGAGTAAAATATTAGCTAAGGATTTCTCATATATGGCATTTATTATGTTGAGGTATTTTCCTTCTATACCCACTTTACCCACTTTATTGTGTTTTAATCATAATATTTTATTCTTTTGTAGCAATTATAAATAGTATTGTTTTATTATTTCATAGTTTGTTAGTGTGTAGAAATGCAACAGGTTTTTGTATATTAATTTTGTATCCTGCAACACAACTGTACTTGTATATTATTTCTCATAGTTATTGGTGGAGTCTTTAGTGTTCTCTCTAAAATGTTATCCACAGAGCCCTGGCTGGTGGCTCAGTGGAAGAGCACTGGCCTATGAACCCAAAGTTTGCTGGTTCACTTTCCAACCAGGACACATAACGAGGTTGCAAGCCAGGTCTCCAGCCAGGTCCATAGCTGGAGGCAGGTGAAAGGTAACCATATATGGATCTCCTTCTCCCTCTCTGCCTCCTTCCCTTCCCCTCTCTACAAAAGTAATAATAATAAAATCTCTTCTTTTAACTCTTAAATAAATAAATAAACATTGTCCACAAATAGTGAGATTTACTTCTTCCTTCCCAGTTTTGATGACCTGGCTAGGACTTCCTGTATTATGCTGAATAAAAGTGGTGAGACTGAGCATCCTTGTCTTGTTCTTGATCTTAGAGGAAAAGCTTTTTATTTTTCATCATTGAGTAAAATGTTAGCTAAGGATTTCTCATTTATGGCCTTTATTATATTGAGGTACTTTCCTTCTATACCCACTTTATTGTGTTTTAATCATAAATGCATGTTGTATCTTGTCGAATGTTTTCCCCATACCTATTGAGATGATCATGTAACATTTTATCTTTTATTTTGTTAATGTGGTGTATCATGTTGATTGATTTCAAATGTTAAACCATTGAAGCCATCTATCCTGGACTTTCATTTTGGGGGAGGTTTTCGATTATAGTTTTCATTTCCTTATTATTGATAAGTCTATTCAGATTTTCTATTTTTTTCATGATTCAGTCCATGAAGTTTGTATGATTCTAAAAAATTACCCATTTCTTCCAAGTTGTCCAACTTGGTGGTGTATAGCCTTTTACAGTATTATTTTATGATTTTTTGTATATCTGTGGTATCCATTGTAACTGCTTTTTCATTTCTGATTTTTCTTTAAAGATTTTATGTATTTATTTTTAGAGGGGAAGGGAGAGAGAAAGAGAGGGAGAGAAATATTGATGTGTGAAACATCAACCAGCTGCCTTTCACTCATGCCCCATCCAGGGTCTGGGCCTGGGCCTGGAATCCAGGCAGATGCCCTGACTGGGAACTGAACCAGTGACATTTTATTTGAGGCTCCTCTCTTTTTGCCTAAGTAAATCTAGCTAAGTTTTGTAAAATTTGCTTACCTTTTACAAAGAAAAAACTCTAAGTTTAATTAATCTTTTGTTACTTTTTTAGTCTCTATTTCATTAAATTTTGCTCTAATTTTTAAAAATATTTTACTTGTTATTTTTAGAGGAGGGGAAGGGAGAGAGCCAGGGAGGGAGATAATTTTTTAAAAGGTTTATTATTTTTTTAGAGAGAGGGGAAGGGAGAGTATATACATTAGCTGCTTCCCACAAATACTAGTATGTTTTTTCAGTTTTGTTCAGTCTAAGATATTTTCTAATTTCTGTTGTGATTTCTCCTTTGACCTATGGATTATTACCAACTGTGCTGTTGAATTTCCAAATATTTGGATTCATTCTCAGAGAGTTGAGATGACTCTTTTGCATATCTCTGAAGTGACAAATTCTAGTCTCCTTGGTCTTGCTGTACTCTGATACCTGTCTTCTCAGCGGAGACTGCCGGGCTGGCTCTGAGCATGCACTACTCTGTGGCCTGGGAGCTGCCTCTGGACTTTCAGCTGCGGACACCACAACAGGGCTCCCTTCATTTGTTTCCTTTCTCTTAAGGAGGAGGGGCCTGCTCTACCTATTGCCTAATGAATTAAACTGTTATTTATATTTGATTCAGTCTTATGATTGCTTAAGATAAGAGGGTAACACCTAGGTCCTGTTACTCCACCGTAGCAGATTCAGAAGGCAGAGCTTTAGTTTTTATCTGAAAATAAAAATGTGTGTAAAAATTTTTCCCTCTGTTGGGTTTGGGCCACCCCAGTCGAACCTGTTAGAATGTGCTAAAGTTACATTGCTGTCACCCCTCCAGACAGGACTACCCTTCCTTTTGATTGCAATGACTAGAAATGTTTATTCACCAAGGCAGGGCCTTCACTTTCTGTGGTCCTGCCAAGCACAAGGCCCAATATGTGCATATTACCTGCCTTGTTGGCTCCAGCTCTCATTTAAGGTAAATTATCAATAACCCCAATAATTGTAAACTCCAGAGCTGTCCTTGTTTGCTCAGTGACTATGTACATGTGGGTTTAACAGAAGGGTTTTACACACTCCATGTAAGTGGAGGGGTGTGCTAACCACTTCTTTCCTCTTTTTAAAAAATATTTTCTGTGACTAAAGACATAGTGCTCATGGTGAAAGTTACTGAAAAACCTTTGCCTAGGTGGTCATCTCAAAAGACCTTATCCCATAATAAATCCCATCTCACCTTTTATTTGGGAAAATATCATTCTCCATGAATAGCTTAGGAAGAAACACATAAAAAGAAGCAAAGGGGTCCCTCATACAAAAAAAGGCAAGCAGGGGAAAGTAGAGGGCCACTTTTTGGTACCTTTATGAAGAACAATGGCTGTACCTATCAGTGACTTCTGATGCTCTGAGAAGTAAACTGATTGCAGAAGCCATTTTTCTGTCTTGCATCATCTGAATTACCTACCTTCCATAATCAGAGCTGGAAATGTCAGATACTCGCTAACACAACCGCACCTAGTGAGGTGGGATTGTTGGGGAAGATCTTTCTCCCAGAGGGAAAATAAAAACAGCCCCTGCCTTCCTTCCTATTTAGGATGTTCACTATACAAAGATGTGACATTGGAGATATGGCAGCCATCTTGTGACCATGAAGAACAAGTAAGGAGAACAGCACAAAAGTAAACCTAAAAGTAAATCCCTTTGCTCATTGCCATCTTGAGAAAATCCTGGACACACCTACCTTTAGAATTATTGTAGAACAACCCTCTATAATAGCTGGGAATTCTATTAGTTATAGCTGACCATATCCCACTTGGTGAACAAGGATTTTTCCTAAGGATCCTTCCTTGAATCTTCCTATAAAATCAAATGGAAAGCATAATCTTTCAGACAGAGAATATACAAGTATATGCACTTGGCCTTCACTCAAGCTCAAGTTAATGGAGAGACTGGTTGTCCATCTTCTCTCACAACCTTGTAAGAATAAATTGGTGACACCCACACAATGATTACCAAAAAAAAAAAAAAACAAAAAAACAAAAAAACAAGTTTTATTTTTGTTGTTGTTGTTTTAAAATAAATTTTTAAAAATTTTAAAAGATTTTATTTATTATTTTTCAGACAGAGAGGAAGGGAGAGAGGCAGAGAGGGAGAAAAACATCAATGTATGGTTGCCTTTCACCTGCCTCCAGCTATGGATCTAGTTGGAGACCTGGCTTGCAACCTGGTTATGTTGCCCTTGGCTGGGAATCGAACCAGCAACCTTTGGGTTTGCAGGCTGGCACCTTATCCACTGTACCACCAGTAAGGGCCAAAAATGAGATGTTCCTTCTCATTAGTCATCATTATTGCTAACTTGGGAACCTATTTGCCTTCTTTGTTGTTTGGCTTCCAATCCTCAGGCTTCCTACCATGTGTCTGGGTTTGATTTAGCTCAGAATAATGCTTCTCAAATAGTTTGATACAGATTAACATCTGAACTGATAAATATCTCAGCTTATCCCAGCTCAACGGACCTAAAAATGATATTTCTGGCTTGTAGGCATTCCAGTCCTAATGTAACATTCTTCTGAAATACATCAAGATCCCTTCATCATTAAGTTACTGTCATTAATGAGTTTCAGTATCATGATTACAGTGGCCCTTAGAGGCACTGAGACTAGAACTACTGATATACTTAGATTACCACATACATTTCTTTATAAAAATGCCCAGTCTTTTCCCTTCCCAGTTAACAACACTCAGGATCATTTTTAGGAAAAAGCTCGATGTCTTTTTGAATGCTATGATAACATATTCATAACGTTCAAATTTAACCAATAAAATAACACCCAGTGAGTGCCAGCTGTATGGGAAATATGCTAACAAACTAGGCAGCCTCATGACAATTCCCACATATGCTCCGCCCAAGGCATGGGGCAGCAGGGAACCAATTGTAGTCTAATATGTCCCAGATGCATGGTAAATGGAGTGCTGTTTTCCCCAAGAAGTAAACCCATATTTTCAACCAGGTTCTAGCACAGCTGCTGAACAATCCTGAGTGGTGTGGGATCCTCCAATCTTGAACAATGGGAATACTGTTAGAAGCAGGAGGATTAAGGAACCCAAACTGGAAAAAGAAGTATCAACTGAAATCCTCTTTAGATATTTGCTTCCTAAGCCCTCCTTTAGAGTTGGTACTCCTGTTTCTCCTGGATAATTTACACTTTGCATGCCCCACCCCCACCTCCTGTGAAAACAGGGGCCATATTCTTTTTTTTTTCTTTTTCTTTTTTTTTTTTCTCGTTTTCTTCCTAAGCTTTTAACAGAGAAAATAAGGGCTCTCACTGAAGGTGAATTATCAATAATCCAAATCACTCCTTGAAGCCTGCTCCTTTCCATGATAAACATGACCAAATATGCCTGAGCATGGGCCCATTTATGTGTCCTGACACAGCTCATGGCCTATCCACCAGAGAGGAACAAAATAAAGAAGCCAACTTCTGAGTGTCAGTGAGGGGCCTGAGCTGGAATTGTAGATGCCCCTTCCAGTCAGTGAATGAAAACTAGTTTCCAAATCATCAGTCTAGTGAAGGTTTTATTTCCTATATGAACCTACATACAAGCCTATTTTATCATGCCATAGCTCAGCTGCTGACCCACACTTGCCTGCAGGACAACTTGGACTGATCAATAAGCATCTTTGAAAAGGACTATTAGTTGAGTTTGTGCCTTTACGAACTGAATGTTTGTGTGCCCCCAAAATTTATGTTGAAATCCTAACTCCCAATCTGATTGTACTAGGAGGTGAGGGCCTTTGGGAGGTGACGAGGTCATGAGGGTAGAGTCCTCACAAATAGGATTGGTGACCTTATAAAGAAGCCCAGGTGACCTCTCTCAACTATCCTCCATGTGAGGCCACAGCAGGATGGTTCTAATAACCAGGAAGTGGGTCCTGAACAGACACTGAATCTGCTGATATTGTGACCCTGTTTGTTGCTTCAGTCACCTATTTTTATTTTTTAATTTTTCTTTAAAATTTTTTTTTTATTTTTATGCTACATTCATCTCATTTTTCCCCTCTGCTCTCCCCTTCCCCACCATTCTTATCCCCACCACAGTCAGTCCTACATGTTGTGTCCATGGGTCATCCATGCTAGTTCCTTGACTAAACTGTTCCCCTTCCTTGCCTCCTTCTCCCCCACCCCACCCCTCCCCTCTACACACTGAAAGTGTGTTCCTTGTATTCATGTCTCTAGTTCTGTTTTGTTTGCTTATTTGTTTGTCCATTACTCTCCTGTATTAAGTGAGAACATGTGATATTTAATTTTTGCTGCCTGGCTTATCTCACTAAGCATGGTACTCTCCAGTTCCACTCATGCTATCACAAATGGTAGAAGTTCTCTCTTTCTTTCTGCTGCATAGAACTCTATTGTGTAAATGTACCAAAGTTTTTTGATCCAATCATCACTGATGGGCACTTAGGTTGTTTCCAGCACTTGGCTATTGTAAATAGTGCTGCTATGAACATAGGGTTGCATAGGTTCTTCTGAATTGGTATTTCAGGATTCTTTGGGTATAATCCTAGCAGTGGAATCACTGGGTTATAAGGCAGTTCTACTTTACGATTTTTTTTGTTTGTTTGTTTTTCTCAAAGATTTTATTTGTTACTTTTAGAGAGAGGAGAAGGGAGACAGGCAGAGAGGGAGAGAGACATCAATGTCTGGTTGCCTTTCACCTGCCTCCAGCTATGGACCTAGCTGGAGACCTGGCTTGCAACCTCATTGTGTGCCCTGGCTGGGAATTGAACCAGTGGCCTTTGGATTCACAGACCGGCGCCTTATCCACTGTGCCACCAGCCAGCACATATTCTTAGTTTTTTGAGGAAATTCCATACTGCCTTCCATAGTAATTTTTTAAAAGATTTTATTTACTTACTTTTAGAGTGAGGGTAAGGGGGAGATAGAGAGACAGAGAAACATCCATGTGTGGTTGCCTCTCTCAAGCCCCCAGTTGGGGGCTGGGCCCACAACCCAGGCATATGCCCTGACTGGGAATCGAACCAGCAACCCTTTGGTTCACAGGCTGATGCTCAATCCACAGATCCACGTAACCCGGGGCTAGTCTATTTTAAAAAGAGCATCCTGAACAAACTAAGACAGTGCCTTTCTGCAGCACTCTCACTATTGCACCTCACAATGGACCCATGGCTCTCTGTAACTAAAGGTTTCTCAATGCTCTATATGCTCCTGCGAGCTGGTAGGAATTCCACTCAGGTTGGGGGCCCCTATGGTCTATGTCACATCACCTGAGTATCTCTGAGAATCTATTACCCACAAGTTATTACAAGCCCATCTCTATTGTTCTGCCTTAGGATAAGCTACTCATCAAACAGCGCTGGTTCCACACTGCTGCTGCATACCTGATGGATCCTCAGAATGTTGTGCAACCCAAAGGATGTCCAGCCTTTAAAGGTACAAATTAATGCTGCTATTTCCAATTAAACCTAGTCTCCTTTACTTAAACATTTCTTTCTCATTCAGTGTTTTCTAACCAACTTGAATATTTCATAAATACAAAAAAATTCACAACTCTACCATTTATTTTAAAGCCTGAAACTCTAGTTTTCACATTATACAACTGAACTTTATCTCCCAGTAACCAAATGATACCCCAAACACAGTTGTCATCGCATTTGGACATAGAAGCCATAACTGGACACTCGTCCACAGGTAGAGGTTATAACACTCAATGATGTGTGTAGCCTGTGGTGACTGGGTGTCCAGTTTCTTGGGGACACACGTTGGAATTGGCTGTTCTGTATACAGATCTAGATGACCAACACCCAGCAATATCTAATTAAAGCACCAGGTTTTGAAGTAATTTCAATTTCCTCTATCCTAGGGTAAGTATTTAGTAAAAAATCACTAACGTAGGGACCACACTCATATCAATGATAGAATGCCCATGCAATTAATAGAGAATATAACAATGTTAGAGAATATAAATAAACACTTTGAGATTTCATCAGAAAAATCCTCGCTGGCTTTTCTATAGGTTCAGCACATTCCACTTATAATTGCCTCCTATATATTTTTATGTTTAAAAATTAAATTACAAACCCAGGTTAATGACATGCCTTGACATTTTTCAAATGCACAGAGAAATTAGGAACTTACATCCACAGAAAGTTCCAGCCCACGGGAATAGTGTGGTTCTTGTCTTTTCAGAAAGCAAATACTGGTGGAGAAAAATGCAGACAAACCAAATATAGAACAAGAGGGACAGCTTACGGTCAAAAGAATCACCAACCTGTTGGATCTCTGGTACAGTCCAGCAAAGGTATAGGGATCAACAATTATACTTAAGCAAATTCTGGCAGAGAATGAACTAGTAGAACCTGGGCAAGACTGAGGTATAATAGCCACTCTCTCCTTGTTTCAAGAACTTCACTCAATAGTGAAATTCAAGGAATTCTCCCTGAAGAAGACAGGCAATGATCATGGAGACTGTCCTGACCTCAGAATGAACACTCAATAGAAATAGATGATGTTAAAAAGTCCAGACAGGTGATGTGAGGAGTACCTGAAAATGTTTATCCATCCTATTTATCAACCTATGTCCACTAAAATGCAATCCTCTGTGGATTACAAATGAATAATACAACATTGGCCACATATTTCAAAAATCCAACATTACCCTTCCAACACGAAGATCCACTTGTGAAATGTCAAAAGCGAAGTTTTTTTAAAGTAACATTATTTTTACTGCAAAGTGTATAAAAGTCATTGATTTTGCTAGCCCCAAATGAATCCAAATACAGATAAAATTACCCTAAGCAATATAAAACTATCTACGTCACCAACATAGTGGTTTCATGAAAACAATTTTAGCTTCTGAATACCTACTGGCAACTAGCTAGGTTACTGAAATTAGCTTAGTAAAATCTGACCTGGGTTTATGATCTTTTCTTAATGCTCAGCACCTAAACCATAGAAAGAGAATGGACACCATCCAGAGATGCCAGACTTGGAACTGGGTGATACAATGACATGAGACTCTGGCTTACCTCTTTGTAGGGAAGGGAGCACACGTTTTTGGTTGTGAGAGCAATGTATTATGTTAAGTAGGAGGCTACATAAGTATAGAAAGTGCAATATAAGTATAGAAAGTGAAGGAAATGTTGACATATGGGCTAGGCAAAAAAGATGGGCTATACCAGAAACCTTTAGTTTTTCCTTTGCTGCTGCTTAGCAAATGAATAACAATTCTGTAAATGACAAACTGTCCACACAATTAGAGTGAATAGAAGGCAGAGCCCACCTACCACTATGGACTCTCCAGGAAACACCAGGCACTGGTGCCCCTAGCTCCCCAACCTTCCACAGTTTCCATCAGACTTAGGCACCTGACCCAGACTCAGGACCAGAAGTAATCAATGCAGTAACATACTAAGGAAATAATGTGTCTTAAGGAACTCTCATAGGCTCTGCAGCATAGTTCTGCCAATTGCTCTTATTTATAAAGTCCCAAACATAATCTTTCTTGATAATAATTGGAGCCACCTAATATCCTTCCAATTAATTCCTTTTTCTGAATCAACTTGCTAGAGTTGGCTCATGTGCTTTCAACTAACAACTCAGGCTGCTACAATTTATGAAGAGCTAAATGTTATTTATTGATTTGATTCATCAAGTTTTCTAAAGGGAAACTGAGCCCACATGCAACTGCTTTTGACAAGCTGAACAAACACTGATTTTTTAAAAGATAAAGTTTAAAGGCCTATGTAATATTAACTAGTCTTATCAAATATACTAAATAAGACACACAGAATATATTATATTGAATACTAACCCAGAAGAAATTAAAATATACAAAAGGCATACATGAAAGAAGCACTGCTGTGTGATATATTTGAAAGTTGCTAAGAAAGTAACTCATAAGAGTTCCAATCACAAGGAAAAATCCATTTTGTCCTTTTTTAGTATCTATATGAAATAATAAATGTTAATTGTGATAATCATTTCACAATACATGTAAGTCATTATGCTGTGCACCTTAAACTTATACTTGTCAATTATATCTCAGTAAAACTCAGAAAAAATGCAAAATGCAAAATGCAAATGGTTCTAGGAGAGTGCTTCTTAACATCCAGGTAATTAAAAACATTTTGGTCACTTTTCATTTATTTCTAACTTTATTGGAGTATGGTGAAAGAAATTTTGCTTATAAAATCTCTATTTTTCTATGGCAAAATACTACTTTATTTTTGTGAGTTTTACATAGAAAACTTTAATGCAAGGGAGGCATTTATTAAACATATATGTTAATATGTATTAGAACATGTATATTAAAAGATATATATGTCATTAAAGACAAGTTCCTGATTCCCCTTTTTAACCCTAAATTTTAGGTTCAGAAGTTTAATTACATATTTTTGATGTTATCACTTTAACTTTTCATTTTTGGTTGGCCATCTTTTAATTAAAAGACTACCTTTCCAACAAAGGGAAATTATTGAGAAAATGATAGAAATTAACATTTCTGTTTATTTATTGAATCTGTCTTATTCAAAACACCTGGCGACCATAAATCACCACCTAGGAACTGACATAACACACACAGATAACTCCTATATTCAACCTGGCCAGGAAAAACACACACACACTCATCAAGATTTTTTTTTTTTTTTTGCCATTTTGTCAACTTCACATTTTCAATGAAATGTTTTTAACATTTACTCAAGAGATTACTTTGTAATAAATCACTTCCCAAACTTGAAATCTAGAGCCCTCCTTCTTAGGCCATCAGGCTTTATATGTACTTGTGAAATTATGGCTCTTGCCTTCAAAGTAGCATTCAACTTGACCAGTGACAATAACCCACTTGCACCGAGCATTGCCATTGATTTTACCTATAATTGGGGGAAAGGAGGCAATCAAGATTTTACAATTCTATGTCCTCTCTAAAAAACAAAGGCATGGAGAACCCCTGCTGTTCCTCTATCTGTACAGTCATGGACTAACTGAAGATTGTCTTGGGGTGGTATGCCTGCTTTCCAGACATTAATATTTGTTCCCCTAGAACTTCAGTCACTACCAGATGTGCTGAACTCTGGCTTAGTCCTCATACACGTCATAGGGACAGATTTTTTGTAGGGAAACACCCTATCAGTTGTCACTTTAGCCTCTTCTTTCTCCAAAGAATTTACCTCTATTATTTGGTCTCTGTTCAACTCTCAGATTATTTTTTATTAACTCTCTGGGATCAGATGTTCCAGGTACATAATCCACAGGATTAGAATTCATGATTTAGGGGGAGAAGGCCAGAAAGATAAAGAACTAAATTTTCAAAAACTAATGAGAAGATATAAATCTTACTTCATTAAAAGCTTTTTTGCAACTTAATTTCAATGATGAGCACTTAATCAGGGCAGTACTGCCTTATACTGCCTGCAAACTCAAAGGTTTCGGATTCAAGTCCCCAGCCAAGGCACATAATCAGGTTGCAAGCCAGCTCTCCAGCCAGATCTGTAGCTAGAAGCAGGCGAAAGGCAACCATACAGTGATGTCTCTCTGCCTTCCTCCCTTCTCCTCTCTCTAAAAATAATAAATAAAACCTTTAAAACAAAAACCAAAAAACGGAACTCCTTTAGATATGTGGGAAAAACAAAGAAAATCCACTTGCCCTTATACTGCTCATGAATTGCAGTACCTTATATGAAAACCTTTCTGGCCTAAATCTCCAGTTTCACATTCCCATGGGAATATTTTATTTTCCATGGTGAACATTTCTGGGCAATCTAAGTTCTACCTAAGTGATCTGCTCATACTAATCCAAATGGAAATTTCAGAAACCTGAGGAATCTTTGTTATCTGGCTGTCCAGTCTTTCCTTAATGGTCACAGGAAATGAAAGTCATCTTGCTTTTTTTCTTTTTGCTTGTGATAAATGTTAACTCATCATATTATTTATTATATCAAAACAGTATAGTCCTGGCTGGTGTGGCTCAGTGATTGAACACTGGCTTGTAAACCAAAAGGCCACTGGTTCAATTCCCAATCAGGGCACATGCCTGGGTTTTGGGCCAGATCCCTCTAGTTGAGGGTGTCTGAGAGGCAACCAATTGATGTTTCTCTCCCTTTCTTTTTCCCTCCCTTCCCTCTCTAAAATAAATAAATAAAACTTTTAAAGTATACATTTCATCCCTTAAAAAAACCCCACCAGGCATAAACCTAAAAACCAAATAGATATACATAGAATCCCTTTCCTTTCTGATCCATACACAGATACCTTATCACAATATTCTAGAAATGAATGTTCTATACTTTTATCCTGCATTTTCACTTTGTATCATAGCCATTTTCCTAATTTTAACAAAATCTTCATATATAAGACAAAGTGCTGTATGAAAGAGAATGAAAAGTAGTGCAGAAATCATGTTCTAAGTTGATGCACTGAAATACTGTTTTCCAGCCTAATTTCTAATAACTACAGCAATTTTTCCACCTTCTCAACACCAGTAACAGCATTCACACTCTCATTTACTCTTTGTTGAAAAAGAAGTCCACGTCACTGGCAATCACTCCAAAGCACATTGTCCATTAAATGGTAATTCTCTGAGTGCTTTCTGCAAGGAAAAATGCCAATATTTATTACTTTTGCAAAGAATGTATCACAAAGGCTAAGCTTTATTTTTGCGTATGGAATTACTAAGTAAAACATGTGATCCATAGTTCCCCCTTTCTTCTCCAGAACAAATGTACCGATACACAAAAACAGAGGGCTAACTGAAAGCTTTTCCACATACATTGTCTTTATATGAGGTCTTTCCAATAAATGTGCTTCCCTGGAAGGGACAGAGGGAGGGAGGAAGGAAAGAAGGAAGGAATATATTCTGACTAAAACATTTCCAAACTAATTGCATTCATAGGATTTCTCTTCAGTATGAGTTGCCTGATGCCTAGTAAGTTTAGAGCTGTTAATAAAAGCTTTCCCACATTGATTACATGTAAACGGTTTCTCTCCAGTATGTGTTCTTTGATGAACAATAAGTCGAGCACTCAAGCTGAATGTTTTTCCACATTGATTACATTCATAAGGTTTCTCTCCAGTATGAGTTCTCTGATGTTGAGTAAGGCATGAACTCTGCCTGAAAGATTTCCCACACTGACTGCATTCATAGGGCTTTTCTCCAGTATGAGTTCTCTGATGAACAACAAGAACATAGCTCTGGCTGAAAGACTTCCCACACAAATTACATTCATAGGGTTTTTCTCCTGTATGGGTTCTCTGATGCATAACAAGGTGAGAACTGCGGTTGAAAGATTTTCCACACTCGTTACATTCATAGGGTTTTTCTCCAGTATGAGTTCTTTGATGTGCAACAAGCTGAGAGCTCCAGCTGAAGGATTTCCCACACTGATTACATTCAAAGGGTTTTTCTCCTGTGTGTGTTCTCTGATGGGCAACAAGTTTATAACTCTGACTAAAGGACTTGCCACATTGATTACATTCATAGGGTTTTTCTCCAGTATGAATTCTTTGGTGTGCAATAAGTTTATAGCTCTGGATAAATGATTTCCCACATTGATTACATTCATAGGGTTTCTCTCCGGTATGAGTTCTTTGATGTGCAATAAGCTTGTAGCTCTGCCTGAATGACTTTCCACACTGATTGCATTCATAAGGCTTCTCTCCAGTATGAGTTCTCTGATGCACCACAAGGACATAGCTCTGGCTAAAGGACTTCCCACATTGATTACATCTGTAAGGTTTCTCCCCAGTATGAGTTCTCTGATGGGAAACGAGGTGAGAGCTCCGGCTAAAAGATTTTCCACATTCATTACATTCATAAGGTTTCTCCCCTGTATGAGTTCTCTGATGTGCAACAAGATGAGAGCTCCAACTGAAGGATTTCCCACATTGGTTACATTCAAAAGGTTTCTCTTCAGAATAATTTCTGTTTGAAGAAAGAGATGAATTCTGGGAGAGTTTACTACATTTATGTTGTCTCTCTTCAACAGGAATTCTGTGCTGTTCATTATGGGATATGCTATGGTTCAAAACTTGCCCACATTCCTTAAAATCAAAGGATTTTCCTCTTCCAAGTATTTTCTCATGTATATTTATGGGCATACCGTGGCTAAAAGACTGAACATTGTTGCTAAATCCACAGGATTTATCTTCTGTTTGAGTTCTTGTAAACTGAATAAGATGAATATTCTGAGATTTTTTCCCACATTCATTATTTTCACATAGTTTCTCATTGTCATTAATTATTTGATGACTATTCATAACTGAATGATGGAATTTTTTAACATGTGAGTCATATTTGTGAAAATGGTTTCTTATGGGTATCATCTCAGCTGAAAGAAGGCTGGAATTTAGACCATTCTCCTCAATTTCATCATTTTTGCAGACTCCCTCATGAGTAACAGCATTCTTTTGAGTGGATACCACTTTTTTCAAAAGTCTTTCTTGTTTTTCCTGTTGCTTCTCTAACCGGTCCTTACAAACCCAAATTTCCTCACATGAAGATAACCAAGGATCATTTCTTGCCAACCTTTCTAACTTCACTTCATGTGATGGTTCATCATCAAAACTTCTCTGCTTTGATATTGATTCTCTTCTTCCAAGTGCAGTTGCTGCATCTGAAAGAAAGCAAAATAAAACATCCTAGCCAAAAATGTTAGAGCTGGAATAGTGGAATACAGCTGACAAGAAAGGATGCAAAATATCAATATGTGTAGATTTGTTTTCAGCTATTATACCCTGGATGAATAAGCAGAGGGTGGTATAGAGCAGTAAGTAGAAAACTACCGAAGTCCAATAGTATAACATGGCATTTAAAATGGAATTAAAATAAGACTTTAGATACTAAATTTGAATTTCCATATTCCAAATTAAAATCACTTATACAGACTAAAAGAACCTCAAAACAACTTCACAATTCTTAGTAGAGTAATAAAGCACCATTTTCACCCTCTTTAGTGCTAAACACATGTTCACTGAAATAGAAATTTTTTAAAAAGATTTTACTTATTATTTTTAGATAGGGAGGAAGGGAGAGAGTCAGAGAGGGAGAGATACACCAGTGTATGGTTGCCTTTCACCTGCCTCCAGCTGCAGACCTGGCTGGAAACCTGGTTATGTGCCCTGGCTGGGAATCGAACCAGCAACCTTTGGGTTTGTAGGCCAGCTCCTTATCCACTGTGCCACCAGCCAGGGCCTGAAATAGAAATTAACGCCTACATTTACAGGAATTCTTGAAGGCATTAAACTTGCTAGCAGAGCGTATGTCAGTAAGACATGAGCAAACTACAACTGTGAACCAGGAAAATGAACGAGGACACTGTTATCCCAGAGTTCCTTAAATGCCTTAGGGGCTAATATGGCCCCCTGGATTCCTGTCATTCCAAGTGATAGAGAAGGGAGGTTAGCTCAAAAGCAGAAGCCTGTGTGGCTAAATCGAGTATTAGAGAATATCTGGAAAAGTGGTGATGTATATAGTCCACTAGGAGGTAGAAAATGGAGGAAAATGTGGCATGCCCTTTGGGAATTTTTCAATCAATCCTTCTATACCTAGAATGTGTCTCTTTCTCACCAGGAATATGTGTGTTGGAAAATTATTTTTATACTCATCCCCTTGCTCCAGCTAGAAAATTATGTCTGGTTTGAAAAGCTGGTAGGTAAGATACAGGACTTTGGGTTTCTTGGCTAGGGACAAAAGAAAATTACTGCAGAGTTTAGTACCAGTCTTTGGCCTTTGGGAACCATGAAGATTAAAGAAGTGCAAACCCAAGAACCTGTGTCTTTTCTACCCTACAAATTCAAATTAAATCTTCACTGGGGAATAAAAAGAGCAAACAAAATAAAAAATCTATGTATGGCTAAAGTCAATCTTACCTCTGAACTCCATACCCTTAATTGGTTGAAACAAAAAATAATTTCAACATGCAGACCTCATTAACGGGGACCGTATCTTACTCAGGGACTTTGACCAAGATGGAAGCATAGGTAGACATGCTGTGTCTCCCTCCACAACTAAGAAGGAATACAATTATCTCAAAACTAGAGACAACCAGGAGTTCTTTAAATTTGAGCTGCATGGAAGTCCTACATGGAAGTCCAACAAAAATATAAAGAAGATATACTCATCCAGACAGGTAGGAAGGGTGGAGAGGATGTGGTGTGAAGGTGGCAGTGGTGGCAGTGGCCCTGGCTGGCTGGTGAAAAGCGCAGATTAAAAAAAGTAGTGACACCTGAGGAGCATCCCCGGCACCAGACCAGACCACACAGCTCAATTCCAGCGCTGGGGAAAATGAAGCCTCATTGCTTTTGTGAAAACCAGTGGGGGGTGGGATGAAGGAGGAAAGTGCCAATCTCTCAGCAGAGTACATTTGGTTTAGAGGGCCCCACAGTTCGAGAACATCTGTAGACCCACCCACTCTGGGAACTACAGCCAGGACAACAGCTAGAGAGGCTGCAGTCCGATATGGGAAGTGGCAGAAGTGGGTGGGTGCTGAGCAAGCCGCACTAACTGCCACATATAGTGCCACAACATGGTGAAACAGGTCACCCCTTATTGAAGAATACCTAACACTTTGCCCCTTTTGCATGTAACAGGTGCAAAAGCTCTACCTAAGACACACAGGCAAATGTAGGAGCCTATCAAGTTGAAGAGACAGAGAAGTGTGGCCCAAAAGAGGGAACAGATCAAGGTTCCAGTGGCTGAACTAAGCAATGAAGAGACCGCCAACCTAACAGACGCAGAGTTCAAAGCACTGGTAATAAAGATGCTCACATACTTGACAGATATGCTTGAATATGACAAATGCAAAAGGGAAGACATGAAACAATGAAAAATCCACACAAAACCAATGGTGAAGGGAAGGAAAACAGGGTTCAAATCAATGATTTCTAATATAAAGAAGAAATAAACAGTCAACCAGTGTAGAATGTAGAAACAAGAATTGAAAAAAACAAGGAAAGGCTTAGGAACCTCTGGGACAACTATAAACATGCCAACATCTGAATCCTAGGGGTGCCAGAAGGAGAAGAGGAAGAGCAAGAAATTGAAACCTTATGTGAAAAAATAATGAAAGAGCCCTGACTGCTGTGGCTTGGCGGATTGGCACTGGCCTGTGAACCCAAGGGTCACTGTTTCGATTCCCCAGTCAGGGCACATGACCAGGTTGCAAGCCAGGCCTCCTGCCAGGTGGTAGGTCACATCTGGCCCATAGGCTCTACTTGGCTAATGTCTGAAATAGGAATGAAATGTGGGTCCCAATGAAGTAGAGGTTAAGAGCAACTGGATTTGAAAGAAGAGAGACTTAGCTGGAGGCAGGTGAAAGGCAACCAAACACTGATGCTTCTCTTTCTTTCTTCCTCCCTCTCTGCCCTTCTCTCTAAAAATAATGAATAATATCTTTTAAAAAATAATGAGCCCTGGCTGGTAGCACAGGAGATAGGCCCTGACCTGCGAACCCAGAGGTTGCTGGTTCAATTCCCCAGCCAGGGCACATAACCAGGTTACAAGCCAGGTCTCCAGCCAGGTCTGTGGCTAGAGGCAGGTGAAAAGTTACCATACACTGATGTCTTTCTCCTTCTCTCCCTTCTCCTCTGTCTGGAAATAATAAATAAAATCTTTAAAAAAAAAAAAATAATAATGAAAGAAAACTTCCCTAATTTGGTGAAGGAAATAGACATAAAAGCTGAGGAAGCAAGGAGTCACAAACAAGCTAGACCCAAAGAGGACCACACTAAGACACATTATAATTAAAATGCCTAAGGTGAAAGATAAAGAGAGAATCTTCAAAGCAATAAGAGAAAGGAGAGAGTTATCTATAAAAGAGTTGCCATAGGCCATCTGCTGATTTCTCAAAAGAAATTCTGCAGGAAAAAAGGGCCTGGCAAGAAGTGTTCAAAGTGATGGAAAACAAGGACCTACAACCAAGACTACTCTATTCAGCAAACCTATCATTTAGAATGGAAGGGCAGATAAAGTGTTTCCCAAACAAGGTAAAAATAAAGGAGTTCACTATCACCATTTCATTATATGAAATGATAAAGGGACTTATTTAAGAAAAAGAGGAACAAAACTATGAACATTCAAATGAAAACAAACTCATAACTGAATCTAAAAAAATAAAAAACAAAGCCCTGGCTGGTGGCTCAATGGATAAGGCACTGGCCTGAGAACCCAAAGGTCACTGGTTCGATTCCCAGCCAGGGCACAGAACCAGGTTGCAAGCCTAGTCTCCAGCCAGGTCTGTAGCTGGAGGCAGGTGAAAGGCAACCATTCATTGATGCTTCTCTCCCTCTCTGCCTCCCTCCCTTCCCCTCTCTCTAAAAATAGTAATAAATAAAATCTTTTAAAAGTATAGGAAAGTGTAATGCCAAAGAACTTACATGCATGACCCATGGACGTGAACTAAGGGGGTTGGAATTGCTGGAGGTGGGATTGCTGGAGGGAAGAGGGATACTGAGTAGAGGGGAGCAAAGGGAAAAGGAATTGGGACAACCATCACAGCATAATAAAATATACTTTAAAAAAATACGGTATCCTTACCCCAAGAGACTAACTCCCTGTGGTCCTCCAGGATCACATCTCCATCCAGGGTCCTCGGAGCAGGGTTCAAAATGCCCTCTTCCTGAGTGAAGTCCACTGTCACAATTTTGAAGTTCACTCCTTCCTAAAACAGGACACACATTCCTGCTCAACTGGGCATCACTTCCTTCTCATGTTCACAGAAGAAAAGTTGCAGAGATGGAAAAAATGAAACTTGGTGGCCTAGAAGTTGTCCTGAGATAGTCAGTGTTCCAAGGATTCTAGTCAAGGTGTATATGTGTCTTCTAGGTGAGTCCCTTTGGGTTATTGGTGTGGATTTGTTCTTACACCACCAAAGGAAAACATCAGATAAGAACTAATATAAATTTTCCCTCTTGATCACCTTAAAGAAAATGCTTACTTGGATTTTTGCACTGGTCTATAGAATTCCCACATAGGAATTGCCTCCAAATTCCCAAGAAACCAACAGAACAAGGATCAGTAAACTTTTTCTATCAAAGACCAAAGAGTAAATATTTTAGGCTTTGCAAACCATAGTCTATTGCAACTACTCAGCTCTGCTGCTGTAGCAAGATGGCAGCCACAGAAAATAGATGTGAGCCCTGGCTAGTGTGGCTCAGTGGATTAGCACTGGCCTGCAAATGCCAAAGTCGCTGGTTCAATTCCCCAGTCAGGGTACATAACCAGGTTGCAAGCCAGATCTCCAGCCAGGTCCCCAGCTGGAGGCAAGAGAAAGGCAGCCATACATTGATGTTTCTCTCCCTTTCTTCCTCTATCCCTGACCTTCTCTCTAAAAATAATGAATAAAATCTTTAAAGAGAGGGAGAGGGAGAGGGAGGGAGGGAGGGAGGGAGGGAGAGGGAGGGAGGGAGAGAGAGAGAGAGAGAGAGAGAGAGAGAGAGAGAGAGAGAGAGAGAGAAAGAGAGAGAAAATAGATGTGGCTTTATTCCAATAAAATTTCATTTACAAAAAGAGGTGGTAGGCCACATCTGGCCCATAGGCTCTACTTGGCTAACGTCTAAAATAGGAATGAAGTGTGGGTCCCAATGAAGTAGAAGTTAAGAGCACTGGATTTGGAAGAAGAGAGACGGGTTTTGTCATTTATAAATAGCCTATGTGTAAATTTAAGGGAAAAAATTCTAATCTGACAATCTGTGTTTTTACAGAGTTTATTCTATTTCTATTTATTAGGCTGACTTAATTATATCCAACTCACTGATGTTGAGTCAGTTAATTGTGATGATATATAAAGCCATTAGCAGAGTTTACTGAACAAAATATAAAAGCTGGGAATTATTATTATATCTGAAAACCCTCAGAAGTGAAATGATAGCCAATGTAATCTTTATCCTGAACCTTTAGTCTTCAGTTGACAGTTCTAATCTGCCCACACTCAGATCTGCACTGTCGTGATGTTAGATGTTTGGTCATCACTGCCATAGACTCTAAGCATGAAAGGACCTATTTTAAAAACTAGTGGGTGGAAATTCTGATCTAAAAAAGAAGTGCTGAGGGTCATCTGTCCTTACCAAGAGGTAGCAAAACTGAGGAAAGTCAAATGCCACTTGCCACTAATGACTTTTAAAACATAGCAGGTATTACTGATATTAAGCTGTAATTCATGAATAGGATACAGGGTCTGTGAATCCTATGAAACTCCATAAAAAATGCTATTACAATCATAATAATAGAAGAATAAATTCTGTGTGTCACATAATCACAGCTGTAAACCCACTTTTTCACATCTTTATACTCCTCTTTGTTATTTAACGTAGGTACCTCTATCATCAAGCTTGTTCAAATAGCAAATAAATACCAAGATAGATTGGGATTGGCACCTCCCCCTGTACCCTAGCTATGTGTTGGCCAAGTCCCACACTTTATCATTTGCATGATGTTCATCTTTGTCCCTAGTCTGCAGTCCATGAAGGCAGGTACAAAGCATTTAGTTTGCAACTCTAACTCCAGTGCTTAGCACAGTGTTGGTGTATTATAGTAAATATTAAATATATATTTAGTAAATTATGTCAATACATGAATCTATAGAACTAATAGACTTTGTAATATATCAGCATAATCCTGGTCCAAATTCTAATTTAGGTCTTCTCTCACCTAAAATTCAGAGCCTATTAAATACCCATTTGAAAAAGTCCTTCAAGCCCTGGCCAGGTGGCTCAGTTGGTTGGAACATCATCTCATTACACTAAAGGTTGTGGGTTCGATTCCTGGTCAGGGCACATACCTAGGTTGTGGATTTGATCCCTGGTCCAGGCATGTAGAGGATGCAGCAGGTTGATGTTTCTCTCTTTCCTTCCCTTCCTTCCTCTCTCTAAAATTCAATAAATATATCCTCCACTGAGGATTTTTTTTTTTAAAAAGTCCTTCAACATGTGGATACTGGCTTTTCTGAACTCCTATCGCCACAGATTCTCTTCTTCCTCTCACTTGGCCCCAGCTGCCCACTTTTCCAAATTCCTTCCAGAACCCTTCAACTGTGCCCTCAGAGACTCATCTTCTATAATGCTGACACCCCACAGCTTCAACGTGTTCACCAAATCTTCCCTGCACATCCCTGTGTTAATGCAAACCTACCTTCCCAGCAGTGGACTCTCTCCTCGCAGCCTCAGGGTGGCCACACTTTCCCATCCCAGGGTCTCAGCATCAAAGGCGGAGGGGGAGAGTCCCCCAGGTACACTGTAGCCCTTACCATTTACCTCACTTCTCAGAGCTTTATCCTACTAACCTCTTAAACACTGTCAGCCCCGCCCTCTGGAGACTTAGAATACCTAGCATTCATCACACCTCCCCCCATTTTAAGGACTTGAATTGGAGGATTCAACCAATTTTCAACCTTTTTCATCTTGTGGCACAATTAAACTAATTACTAAAATTCTGTGACGCACTGAAAAAAAATTTTTTTGCTGACCTGGCAAAAATAGGTCTAATTTGGTTGATTTATAATTTTTTTTTTTTTAAGATTTTATTTTATTATTTTTTAGAAAGAAGGGAAGGGAGAGAGGCAGAGAGGGAGAGAGACATCAGTGTACGGTTGCGTTTCACCTGCCTCCAGGCACAGACCTGACTGTGAGACTTGGTTTGCAACCTTGTTATGTGCCCTGGCTGGGGAATCGAACCTGCGACCTTTGGGTTCGCAGGCCGGCACCTTAACCACTGTGCTACCAGCCAGGGCTGATTTATAAAATTTTAATAATAGTAATTACTCACCCTTTTTGTTCCAAAGTGACTTTTTAAAAATAAGTCAGGTGCCAATATTTGTATATTAGGGTTTCTGGTACCCAGAATTTACCAATCAGATGCAACCTTAATATGCAACATAACCAACAAGAGGCAACTCTATTATATGACCTATATGTTTATAGTTCAAGACAGGGCATTCACACTAGATTACAGGTGGCAAATACAAGGCCCGCGGGCTGAATCTGGCCTTCCACCTTGTTTTACCCAGCCTGGCACCTTGTTTCTACCTGGCTCGCTTAACTGTTAAGGAGTAGTTACATTTATACAGTCCTAAAATTACATTTGGCCCTTTGAAGGCAACCACAAGGCTGATGTGGCCCCTGGTGAAAATGAGTTTGACACCCCTGCACTAGATGGTTACTGTTGTGTTGGTTGATGTCATTTTTTACTGACAATCAAAGGGAAAAGAGGTAAGTGTCCCTAACGGTCAGGTACTGCACATTCTAAAAATTCTTTTGGCATGCCAATCAAAAATTGCTCAGCTATAGCATCTACTTGAACAGTTCTCTGATAATATTATTAAAATAACTGGCTTTAATGTAACACTTACTGTGTGGTGTCAGGCACTGTGCTATCCACGTCACAAATTATCATTCCCTTAATTCTCACAAGGTCCCTGTGAGAATATCTATGATCAGCACCATTTTTGCAAAGGAACTAGAGAATTTAACAGACACCTAAGGTTGGTAGCTGGGGTACAACCTCAGCACCAGAGGCTGTGCTCTCAGACATCAAGCCATTTGGCTGGCCCAGCTCCTGGACCCTGGAACTGCTCCCCTGCACCCCACTGTTGGAATGATACCTCAGATTTAAAAAATAGAGAGAGAGATGGGGTGGGAGAGAGGCAGAGAGGGAGAGAGACATCAATGTATGGTTGCCTTTCACCTGCCTCCAGCTGGGGACCTGGCTGGAGATCTGGCTTGTTACCTGGTTATGTGCCCTGGCTGGGAATTGAACCAGTGACCTTTGGGTTTGCAGGCCGGTGCCTTATCCACTGTGCCACCAGCCAGGGCGTGATACCTCAGATTTAATGAGCATAAAGAAGGATTCCATCTCTCAGGTCACACACACACAGAGCTGCCCATGCTTGGGTTACATCTGATTATTATTTTGCCAATGTCAGACTATTTTTTAAATTTAATTTTCAATTGAGGTTTGCGTTCAGGGTTGTTTTGCATTCGTTTCAGGTGTACAGCATAGTGGTTAGACAATCACATATGAGTACTCACAAAGTGGTCCCCCTGAGATTTCTAGTACCCACTTGGCACTGGAAATAGAGCTGTTACAACACATATATTCCCTATGCTGCACTTTATATCCCCATGACTATGTTGGAACTACCAATCAGCATTTCTCAATTCCTTTGCTTTTTCAACTAGTCCCGCAACCCCTCACCCCTCTAGCATTTTTCTCCACCTGACTTGCTCGCCTCCCCTTACCCTTCTCAACCTTGAAGGGTCTGGGGCCACTAACTCGACTGAAATGTCTGCTATTACTACCAGTCTATATTCTTTTTCTTTCTTAAGTGTCCTCCTTACCTTTTCCATCTTAATTACTCAGTTTTGAGTCTGTGGGTCGTTCATTTTAATCCTATTAATTAGATTCAAAAATTCCCTTTCAGATCATTACCTTGACCTGTTATATGTGGTGTCCACTGAATGCATGTAGCTATAAAAACGGAAGAAATCTGAACGTCAATCTGCTATCCATGGAGGGGAGATTACGGAATGCCCCTCACTTTGGGGGTATCACAAAGCAGCTGAATACGGTGTTATCAACTCATCATGGTCACTATCTTGGAATGATCCTGAAAGACCCACCAGGCCTCCTGGAGCAGCTTGTTCTCCCAGAACTATGGCTTCAAGTCTTCTCCACACTAGCCATCCACTCCAATCCCCCCAGTCCTGCCCAACAGATAACTCACCCATCTGCTTGTCCAGACGCAAATCCAAGCCCTCCTGTAATTCCCTCAACCTCTTTCATCCCACCTGGGTCCTTCCCTGCTGAGCCTGTTTTTTCACACATGCGCTGCACGGATTCTCCTCGCATTAACCAAGGATGCTGCTTTATGGTTTTATCTCCTCTCTCTCCTGATCATTAACTTCTTTTTCTCCACTAACCCCTTCTCCCAGCCACTGAAGAGTTCAATCTGTTTGATCCTTAAAGAAAAAAAAGGCCCTCAGCCTCAGATTTCCCCAAAGCTCTCACTCTCTTCCATCTTTCATGCGATAACCAAATTTCTGTAAAAGTCGCCCACTCTGATCTCCATTCCCATCACTTTTTACTCATTTCCCAGTTCACTTTTCAACCCAGCTTCTGCCACCAACCAGCCACACGCATTTCTCAGTGTCAAGAGGCCATGTGTCCAACTCACCTGGGATGGGATGGCCAGTGACCCGGCATCTTCTCCTTCGACCTTGATGATAATCTCTTGAGGAAGGAGACCATCCTGAGAAGGTAAACCAGGTGAGTGAAAGAAAAATAAAGGGAGCTAAGTGACAGTTCAAAACTCTGGTGAGGAGGCCAGGAATTGACATATCACCTGTTTTAATGCGTCCTACCACATTTCTGCTCCCGCCAATGGTAAGCTCAAGTGAGCATGTGGAGAGAGGGGGACCTCTGGAGGGGCACTGAAACATTCCACATGGGCACAAGGTCTTTGTGGATCCTCCAGGCCCATCCAGCTCCCAGCTCTCAGCTGAATGGAGGCTTAAGTAACCTGGGCACTATGTAGAAGAAAAGCACCGTCCAGCTGGGCCCTGCATGAATTCCTGGGTCTTGGACTTTTGAGCAAATAAAGGCAAAATATAGCATGATCACACACTAAAAAAAAAAAAAGAAAGAAAGAAAGTCAAGCCCTGGCTAGTGTGGCTCAGTGCACTGAGCACTGGCTTGTGAATCAGAGGGTCAGTGGTTCGATTCCCAGTAGGGCACATGCCTGGGTTGCAGACAGGGTCCCCAGTTGGGGGCACGTGAGAGGCCACCACGCATTGATGTTTCTCACCCTCTCTTTCTCCCTCCCTTCCCCTCTCTCTTTTTAAAATAGATAAATAAAATCTTAAAAAATAAATCCATAAATTAACTTCACAAAACATTTGGCAGAGAGTACCACCAAAAAAGGCACCAGCAAACAATACCTACTGTTAAGACTTCTTCCAAATAGGTAAGAAAAAGGCAGCCTCAACAGAAAAAGGCAAAGGAAAACACAACACAGCCCAACTATAAAGAAATAACATGGCCAGCGACTGTAAGAAAAGATGTTCACCTCTCTGAATCAGATAAAACTAAACCTCTTTCTATAATCATCTACCTCTATAAGTCAAGACCATAAAGTCACACTGGTACTTCCCATTACAAAGCAACACATTTTATAGCCTTTCTACTTTCCACATTTGTACTTTCCTTTTCCACCACACATTATCCTCTATTTACTGATTTGCTCAAACCTCTGTATGTAACCAAAATCCCAACCATGTGGATGACCGAAATACCCGTCTAAGATACAGCCTGTCTTCATCGACAGTCCTGGCTCACAGCTCCCTTGCAATTTACAAGGTGACTTTTGGACCCCACCTGAGGGTGGGGGCGGGCTGCCTATAGGAGCCAACAATGTCATTATTAGAGAATTAGAACTTTCAGTTCCACCCCAATCTCCAGGGACAGGTGAGAGGGCTTGGGCATCATGAGTATGTAATGAAGCCTCCATAGAAACCAAAGAGAAGAGCCCCTCAGTCCCTTTTCTGGACAGCTTCCACGCTGGGAAAGCAGAACACTTCCATGAGCCACCTTGCAGGGCCCGTGCTCCCCGAGGACAGAAGTTCTTTCATTCAGAGCCTGGCCCCATGTATCTCACTTTTTGGGTGCTGATTCATATCCTTTACTATCCTTTGTAATAAAGTGGTGACCTAGTTAAGTACACGGGTTTTCCTGATCATTGTGTGCCATTCTAGCAAATTAATTGGACCCATGGGAATGTGTGGTTTATAGCTGGTCAGATCAATACAGATTACGTGGCCCTGCAGCTGGCACGGGGAGTAGTGGCCTTCACAGGTCCCAGTGATCTTCTGGGACGGAGCTCCTTACCGTGAAATCTGACCCTATCTCTGGGTAGACAGGGTCAGAATTGAGTTGAATTTCCAGGCACCTTGCTGGTGTTTGAGAATTGCTGTTGGCGTGAGGAAGCCGGCACACAAACATGTACACACGAAAGTGTGTTGGGCCCTGGCTGGTGGCACAGTGGATAAGGCACCAGCTTGTGAACCCAGTGGGTTGCTGGTTCAATTTGCAGCCAGGGCACATGGCCAGGTCTCCAGCCGGGTCCTTAGCTGCAGGCAGGTGACAGGCAACCATACACTGATGTCTCTCTCCCTCTCTCCCTTCCCCTCTCTCTAAGAATAATAAATAAAATCTTTTAAAAAGTGTGCTGGTATTGGGTCTGGGAACTCCTTTGAACCCCAAGCACATTCACATCATGGGAACTTACTGCAAAGAGAAATCACATTCATGTGTGACAAGGCCAGATGTGTCTTTTCTTGCCACAAAAGTGGTTGATGTTGAATTGTAACAATTTAAGGGCCGCAAGTTAACTTACCCTATCACAATTTTTGAAAACTGCAAAATGATGAGTTTCTGAAGAAAGGAAAACACTAGACTGTCACTGATATTATTACACATACCCTTTCAGTTTTGTTTTGTTTTGAAACAGCTCAGATCAGTTCAGAATCAAGTTGGAAACAAAACAATGCTCGCAACTCAGCAGGAACTCAAGTAGAAAGAAAACTCCCGAATGTTCCTTATCTGTCGCAACTGCTAACACAAGGTGACTTGGGAAATACCAGGGCACGTTCTTTAATCAAAACCATACTCAACACCTTCTGGTTTAAAAGTTTTTACAGAGGCCTGGCCGGTGTGGCTCAGTCAACCACGAGACTGAAAGGCTGTGGGTTCAACCGTAGGAGAGGAAACCGATCGATGTTTCTCACATCCGCAACCCCCAACTTCCTCTTTCTCTAAAAGCAATGAAAAATTGTCCTAGCGTGAGGATTAATAAAATGAAAGTTTTCACAGAGAAAATAAAAAGGGGGGTGAGTTCCGCTCGGTCAACTCTGCATTAAATATCCTTTCTTGCTCCATCTGAACAGTAGATTCTGCCACTTGCACTGCTTTTGCTTCTTTCCACCTTCGGTTCTTTGGTTGGTTGGTTGTTTGGATGTTTTTTTTATTCCACATCCACTAGAGCTGCTTCGGTAAAAGCTGATCTCTCTTCTGTTCACTGGGCTTAACACAGTACTGATGCACAGTAGGTCCTTCCCCTAACACAGTACTGATGCACAGTAGGTCCTTCCTAAGCGTGTGCTGACAGGAAAGCAACCATTGAAAAAGGGGACACGGAATGTGCTACCTGAGCCTACACATTTGTCCTTGTTGCTCCCAAAGTCACCACATCATTGCGGAGCTCAGGTCCCTCCTGCGGCATAAAGAAACCTCTATGGGGGCCCTTCCTTCTCAGAAAATTTCAAAGCTTCATCCTCCAGAACTTACGCCCAACTTTCTCTCTCAAATGAAATGCTCAAAAACCATCCTGTTGCACAAGTGTGTGAACACATTTACACTCTTTCTAGCCACTCTGGATTACTATTTTAGGAATGTCTCCCGTATTATATCTTATTTGTATTTCAGTTCCCACCAGTTAGCATTTGCCTACTACGTTTAACAGTCCAGAGTACTTCAGTGCAGCATATCTCACACAATTATTTAATTTTTTTTGAGGAATGATGCCTATTTCACCCACATGGAAGCTAATGGCCATAAAGTTCAGTAAACTCATTTCAGTCCATGGAGTTCACCAGGACTGGCCCACACACTGATCGCTTGATCTGCCCTCCTCCCCATTCCGCTGCCCCACAGCTCCAAGCTAAGCATTCAAGCCTCAGATCAAATGCCACCTCTTCCATGAAGCATTCCCAGATAGCACTAAGTCTCATTTCTTGTTCCCTTGGGATTTCTTAGCTGGTTTTATCAGACTCTTACTGTTCCAGTAAAATCATTCTTCTCAGATTACTTCTATCTCTGCATACCTCTCCCCTGGGTCATGAATTCTATACTGTAAAGAACTGTATATTTTTCAACTTTGTATTCTCTCCAGTATTGAGTCCTCTGACTTTGACAGGACTAGAGATATGTGCAGGGTTGGGATACATGAATGGAATTAAAAGCCTTTGCCCCCACTTCTGTGTACTATTTTGCAACTTTGGAAGTATACTTAACAAATAAAGCTTGCATATATTTAAGGTGTACAATGTGACACTTTGATTATCCGTATACATCGTGGAATGAGTACCACAATTAAGCTAATTAACACACCCACCACCTGACAGTTATGATTATTCTGTATGGCGAGAACACTTAAGACCAACTGTCTTAGCAAACTTCAAGTTCACAGTACGGTACTGCCAACTTTAGTCATCATGTTGTACATTAGGCCTCCAGAACTTTCTCATCACACCCAACTGAGCCTTTGCACCCTGTGCCCAACATTTCCCCATGCCCCTCACCCTCCAGACCCTGACAGCCACCATTATACTCTGCTTTGACAAGTTCCACTATTTAGATTCCACCTATATGAATGATCCTGCAGTAACAGTCCCTCTGTGTCTGGCTTATTTCACTTAGCATCATCCTTCTGGAGCATTTTATCCTTACCAGAGGACATTGTGTTCATTGTGTTTAGAGAGAGAAACAGCGACATGAGAGAGAAACCCTGATCAGCTGCCCCCCACATGAACCCACAACCTTTTGATCTGAGGGACAACGATCCAACCAGCTGGGCCGCCCCAGCCAGGGCTGGAGCATTTAAAAATTACCCTTCTTCTTCTACAGTCACCACTGCACATAGTGAAGGAACAGGAATCAAGACTGTTGACTTCCACACAGAGAACAGTTACAGGCAGGTGATACTTGTCCTGTGACACAGATAAAACCACACGCGACCAGGGCACAGAAACAGACAAGCAGAAATGTCATGGAGGGACCTGGCCACCTCACATGAGCCAGCAGGCAAATCAGACCTACACCTAGGACACTTGCTATTTCCTCACCTGTAAATAAAGTTGACCAAATACACCCTTCCCACCTTGGAGGAAGGAGGTGGTTCTTGGGACAAAACAAAGCTTCTGGTCAAATCACAGAATCAGTACTGAACTCAGTTCCTGCAGCTTTGCATGTGGGGTGTGCCCGCTAGAAACCCCCTCCATCTGTGAGAGGGTTCTGAATATTAACTCCAATGGGCACCAGTCACAGCAGGAGACTTTTCCCTCCTTGGTGTGTTTATTTCTCTTGTTGCCCATGAGAGCCCTACAGTAACCCCACCCTTCACTGTGATTAGAAAACTGGAGGTTCCCTGCCTGATTTTCTTGGTGATCCTCCTGACCAGAGAGCGTCTTGATAGTTTTCACACACAAGGAAATTCTCTCCTGTCCCACACAATCATCACGAATAATTCTCACTTATCAAAGACATGAAACAGACCATCCACCATGGGGTCACCACCCCAACTCACCAACAACCTGCTGTCTCTGAATGTTGAGAATGACAGGGGACAGGTGAGGCTCCAGCACACCCCTTTGGCAGGAGTTTGGGTCTCAGCCCCCAAAGGCAGGCAGCGCTCAGAGTCAGCTCAAGACCTTCCTCAGTCCAGCTACTTCCAGGCGTATGAGTCACTGAAACCTCTCAGACGATGTCCCTACCCTGTTTCTTCCAAGGCCCGTCCACTGGACTCATGTCCTTCATTCAACGCCAAGACTTGGGCTCCCTTGATTTCCCTCCCTAACATGGCTCCCTTTAACATCTGTCAGGCCCAAAGTACCCATGCATCTTCTGATAAGGATGAATAAATGTACCGAGAGGACATTCAGATTTGAGAAGTAGGGTAACCAGCCTCCAATGGGGTCCCCAATGACCCCACCTCCTGGTAGTTACACTCTTAAGTAGGCCTTGCCCACATGGTATGGGAGGAAGTCTGTGTGAGCAGATTGTAGAGGAAGCAACGGTATGTTGCTTCTCAGATCAGGTGATAAAAAGATACCATGGCTTCCATCTTGGTTGTACGCATTTACGTTCTCTCTCTCTTTCTCTCTCTCTCAGTCGCAATCTGGCCACCAGCTGTGCACACCAGTATCAGATGTCACTGCTTCCAGGGCCTCAAGAGTGGATAATGGTAGGAAATAAAGGTGTGTGCATGTGTTTATGCACATATGTGCACATACACATGGCACACATCTCTCCATAGTTCTACACGGACCCACTGAATCCGTGAGCCACATCAACACCTCCTGAGCCCACAGAACACCACAGTTCACTCCAGTGTCCTCTTTCCCATCCGATGGTGAGAACCCTGGCAAGATGCCCCTTGGTCACCCCATAGGAGGCCACCCTTGGCCACGGGGCCCCCTACACATTGCAGGCTGGGTGGCCTCTTCTCAGACTCAGTCTCGTGCCCTTGGCCTTGGATTCTGTGTGGAGGCCCTCGACACCTGGCTTGGACCTGGGTACTCCATGCCAGGCTACCCTCATGCGTGGATGCCGTCCACCTGCTCAGAATGTGACACACCACACAGGATGCAACCCCTCACCCCCAATGTGCTGCACCCGCTCTGGGTCCGATACCCCAGGGTGGACATTCGCTCACTCCATATGGGCTCCCACACCGGGGCACCCCACTCTGTGGATGCGCTTCTCATCGGCTCTGGCCCTGGAACCCCAAACCAGATGTCGTCTCCCATATGCGCACTTACTTCACCCGACCTGAGCTCTGACTCCCAATGCCCGCCCCTCCCTCGCCCCATCACCTCGCTGGGTGACTGGCGCCCCTGCACGTACACACCCTCCTCACCTGACTAGGCTGGGACACCTCGGACCAGGGCGCCCTCCCTCAGCTGCTGCGCCTGCCTCGTTCTGCCCCACCTCATGGCTTCGAAACTGCATTGCTCAGGATAGCAAAGGTGAAATTCTAATTTCACATTTTAAAGAAATTAAATCTTTCAGAGAATATTTGCTTTAGGAAAAGGCTTTGAATTGGCCGTTTCTTTTTTTTTAATTATTTTTATTATTTTTTAAGATTTTATTTATTATTTTTAGAGAGAGGGGAAGGGAGAGAAGCAGAGAGGGAGAGAGACATCAATGTATGGTTGCCTTTCACCTGCCTCCAGCTACAGACCTGGCTGGGTACCTGGCTTGCAACCTGGTTATGTGCCCTGGCTGGGAATCGAACCAGCAATCTTTGGGGTCGCAGGCTGGTGGAATTGGCCATTTCTTAACCGTAAAATGCACTGGATGGAAATACAAACACACGGATAAATAAACGAAAACATAAAGTCACCTGGAAGGTTTCATACAGATCATCTTTGTTAACTGCTATATTTATAGTCTTCTAACATATTTTCTATGCACACAAACTACATCCCTTTTTATTTATTTAAAAGATTTTATTTATTTTATTTTAGAGAGAGAGGAAGGGAAGGAGAAAGAGAGGGAGAGAAACATCAATTTGTGGTTGCCTCTTGTGCACCCCCAAATGGAGACCTGGCTTGCAACCTGCGTATGTACCCTGACTGGGAATCGAACCAGCGAACCTTTGGTTCACAGGTCGGTGCTCAATCCACTGAGCCACACCAGCCAGGGCTTTCCCTTTTTAAAAACGTGGTCATTTATAAAAACTACTGATCATAAACAAGTATCTTTCTATGTTGGTAAATACGCATTATCATATCAATGGCTACCACATATTCCATTTCATGGTCTTACCATTGCTCATTAAACTCTCCTCTCACCTTGCATATCCCCAAACATTCTTCCCACTTGCTCACCCTCCAGCAAAGCCAGGTTGCTGGTCAAAGGGCAATCCGAATGCTAAGGGCTTTTGATACAGGATGCCAAATTCCTCCCAGAAAGCGTTATCTGGGTTAAAGAGGTAAAGAAATGCAGGGAGCCTCATCAAATGCACGGTGTATAAGTGTTAGAACTGTGCAGGTCAGGAGAGAGACCAAAGCCCCCCAAACATTGCAGAGCTCGGACAGGCTCCTGAGCCCGGAAGGCTGCGCAGTGAGTGCGGCTTGGGTGGGAACAAGCTCTGGGTCTCCAGGGGGTGGGGGGGTCGCTCACTCACCTGCACGCAGGCCTTCAGGGGCCCTGGGGGCTTCTCATCCAGCTCTTCCATGCTCTCCTCCCTTGGGCAGGGGCCTGAGATCCTGGGCTGCAAGGGGAGAAGCTTATAAGTACAGCAGCCTCCTGTGGGTGCCCCGAGCCCCCCTCCCTGGATTAGCTTCGGCTTCAGGGATGCACTCCCCGTAAGAAGTGTGTAGCTTTCTAGAGGTTCCTGCCCAGATCCCAGCCCGAACAGCTACGCAGGCACCTGGATTCCCTTGGTGCCTCTCCCAAGCCAAGGCTGCAGCTCGCAACTGGTTCCTCCATTTCACGCCAGCAAGCCCACCTCATGCCCAAATGTAGCCTTTGCACATCACCAACACCTGCAACACAAACCAGTCCCTCCCTACCCCGCTGGGTCCTGGGATCCCCACAAACACCCAACACATGGACCCCCTGGTGTGAGTGAGCCTCTTCCTCCCCAACCTGAAATGTGCAGCCCCAAACCAGCCCCTCTCCCTAGGGCAAACACCAGGGCTCTGAGATGGGTGGTACTGATTCACACACCCAGCAGGAAGCTGGGGACACAGCCCCACCCGGACCAGGATCCTTCCTACCCTCCCCTTAACCAGGCCTGACCCTCCAGCCACCTGTCACTGACTGCTTCCGATGTCCTGCTCAAATAGCCAAACGTAGGCACAAAGCTCAGCCGTGGCCCAGACCTGCTCCCTCCACCGCTCTGGGGTCAGCCATCCCCTACCACAAAGGTGCTAGCCCAGATTCCCACCCCAAACCCTCCTGGGCCCTGAGTGTGTAGCTCTGACCTGGTCACCAACCTGGATGTCCTCAGGTCTGACCTGGCAACAGAGCCAGGGTGGCACTGGTAGGTTCCTGACAGACCCCAGCACGTGCCCACCCCTCCCAGGCCCAGAATATATATTTCAGTTGCCTTTGTACCAACTAGATGTTTCTGGGCCTGAGACTAGAACAGCTCTTGGCAAAT
This sequence comes from Noctilio leporinus, assembly GCA_004026585.1. Classification (NCBI taxonomy): domain Eukaryota; kingdom Metazoa; phylum Chordata; class Mammalia; order Chiroptera; family Noctilionidae; genus Noctilio; species Noctilio leporinus. The sequence goes on from PVIW01004291.1 coordinate 115,155, forward strand.
CCCACCCTACGCATCCCACCTCCCCCATCCCTCCCTCTTACCCACCCTGCACCCCCCTGGATTCTCACTCAAGCAGTTTAGTGTGGGCCACAATCAATGTAGCTGTACCCTGAACCTGCACCCAGGCCATTTCCTCCACCAACCTCCACAGACCCTGACTTGAGCCACACCTGTCCAAACTCCTGCCCCAACATCTACCCTGTCACTTTACCAACCTGGGCCTCACCAGCCTGTGACTGGAATGCCATCTGCACAAAGACCCCAGCACCCTTGTCGAACACTCCACCTCTTGTTTCTCACCCAAACACCCATGTGTGTGTGTGGAGAGACCTGGTACGGCCTTACCCCGTGCAGCCCAGAATCTGCAGCTGTTCCCCGTTCCAATCCGAGCGTCCTCAAGCAGCACCTGGGTCCTAGGACCGCCCACGCCACCCCATTCTGCCCAAATACTGGCACATGTGCAAAGCGCAGCTGGAGCAGCCCCAAGACCAGAACATGCAGCTCCAAAATGGGGCCCCCAGGCCTCTACTTCTGGGGGTCTACCCTGCCTCTCTTCGCAGGGGCCACTGCACCGCCCAGGTTCTCTCCTCTTGCTGGCAAACACAGAGCAGGCTCCTGCCCAGAACCTGCATTCATCCTACAGACATCATGCAGTCCTTGCCCTTCAGATAAGAATCTACTGACCTATCTCCCCTTCTGTACCTCCACCCACGCAAGACATAAATGGCACCTGCAAGTCTCCATGAGGATTCTGGGTCCCCTGCGTCCACTGCCTGCTTGTCACAAAAATACCAAAACACCAAACACATTCCCAGGACTTGGGCACGGGCCTGGGGGTGGTCAAGCCCAGGAGAGGCCAGCTCCCATGGGAACTGGGACCTTGCACTTCCTCCCACCCAAATGCAAACACCATGCTGAATACAGCCCCTTTCGGGTCTAAATCTGCAGCACAGACCTGTCCCTCCACCAACCTGGGCACACTCACACCTGCAAACAGAGCAGCTCCTGAGCAAAGGGCCGGGAGCACCTACTTCGTAATCATGCTAGCAACATCGTGCTCCATCCCCCAACTGCTGCCTGTTTGGTGGCAGCTGCTGCAACTACGGTTCTGTACCCCCAACCCTGTCTCTACCAAACCTAAATGTCCTAGAGCTCTGCATGATCCTCCATGAGATCCAAGATCATCAGTCCAAATTCTTGCTTCCCGTTCAGAACACACACACACACACACACACAGCATGAGCATCGAGCACTCTGCCTCGAACCTGCCTCCAGGCCCTGGTCCTTCCTTCCACACGAGAGTCTGCAGGACATCAGCCTTGGAAGGTTCGCTGAAGCAGCACTGCCTCTCCAAAGACAAGAATCTGCAACTCCCACCTGAGCCCTACACGACTCAGGGCGCCTCCAGGACTACAAGGGTAGTGTCTGCTCCAGGGTCCCAGCGCCAAACTGCCCAGGATCTCACCTCCCACCTTGTGCTTCCTCCTCAAACACCTGCTGGAGGGTATAGGGACACTGACGCCGTCTCGCTCCCCCAGGAACCAGAACTCAAGTCCTTCACCCGCCAGGAGGGCTTGGATGGGGAAGGAGGGGTTCTCAGGATCTGCCCCAACACCCGTGCTCAGAGCTTGTCTTCCACCAACCTGGGAACCCTCAGGCCCTAGACGAGAGCACCCCCGACCCACGCCCCGCACGGGCGCGCGCCGCACTGACACTGTTGGAATCTGCAGCGGCACCAGCCTCACTTCCAACTTCCGTAACCTAAGGCTGCAGCGCCGCCCGCGAAGATCCCAGGTCGCCCATCCACACCCCCAAAGCCTGCTTCCCGCCCAGACGCTGCGCGTGTGGTCAAGCGACACCCAGCGCCGCCCCGCCCCGCCCCTCACCAACCTGCGAGTCCACGGGTTCGCCTCCCAGGCCGGGCCTGGCCCAGCCTCAGGGTCCGACACGGCTCTAAGGCCGGATGAGCTCGGTGAAGCAACCCCCCTGTCCCGATTCTGCACAATACAGACTGATGTTACGCGAGTTCGGTCCCTCCTCAACTCTCCAGGCCGCTCGGGTTAACCTCCGCGGGAGGTGGCGGCCAGCCACGGTTTAAAGTCCGCGCAGTGGACAATGGCTGCGCTTCTGGCCGAACCCGGAAGTGCAGTGGGGCTGGGGTGAGTCCGAACTACAATTCCCAGAAGCCTCGGCGATGCGAGCTGCGTTTGGGCGGGGCTCCAGAGCCCCAGGGGAGGGGTGTGGGGCTTAGGGCACCGGGAGGGAGTTTTGTGTGCAACCCCGAGAAGGGAAGGGGGCCTGGGAGGCCACGGCCAAGGCACCGATATGTCAGGAGTGGCTGAGATCGGAAAAGGCCAGCCCTGGCCCTGGCTTGATGCCCAGGAGTAATTGAGAAAATGGGATCCAAGGGAAACCCCCGGGATCCCGCCTGAGCACCTGCATGTCCGAAGCTTGGTGTTCACGGACTCCTTGGTTCTCAAGGCCAAAGACAGTTGCTACAAACCTGTTATACAGTCCAGGGAGCTCATATCCAGCCTTTTAAGAATATGATTTTTTTTGCACCCTTTCCTTCTTCTCTTTGCCTTTTTCTTCTTCTATGCTCCAGCTCCAGCCATGATGATCTTTCTACCTTCGCCAACAACTCAAGTAGACTCCCACCCCAGGACCTTTGCATGTGCTGTGCATGCCGCCTGGAAGGCTCTTCCTCTGATGATTCCCCCACCATGTGGTCTTTGAGCCAGGAGCACTTTCTCATAAGGCATTTCCCCATCAGCCATTGTAAACTTGCAGACAAGTCTTTCACTCTCCACATAATCCCTGTCTCCCACCCCATCTTTAATTTTAGAGAACTTTTCATTGTCAAACACACAATTTATTTCAGGTGTTTATGTAGTCCGTTGTCCATCCGCCTCTATCACTAAGCTGTCAACTCCATAAGAGAAAAATGTGTATTTATTTTATTACTGCCTTATCTCCAGCACGTAACAGATGCTCAATAAATACTTGTTTTGTTTGGAATAAATAAAGGTTCCTGATTCTATGTTAAGCACTTCAACAGCCAACATCTCATTAACCAGGCCAGTCACACTAAAGAAATTGTCATGTTTATTTCCACCCTGCCAGGGAAGAAGCAAAATTTTAGACCTTATATGAAAATACAGTATTTTTAAGTTTCTTTAAGTGCTTCCAAAACACTCCTGTAGTTTCCCTCACATAAATCCTCACCTTTAACAATAACAACAACAAACTAATGCTGTTTGAAGTATAATCTCTACCCTCAGAGTTCTTAATAGCTTTGTAGTTGCTTTTATGAGAAATATTTAGTTTGCCCTGGCCACATGGCTCGGTTGGTTGAAGTGTCATTCAGTTCACCAAAAGGTTGCCAGTTCAATTCTTGGTCAGGACACATGCATAGGTTGTGGGTTCCTTCCCCAGTTGGAGAATGTATGGGAGACAACCAACTGATGTTTCTCTCTCACATCAATCTCTCTCTCTCTCTCTCTCTCACCCCACCTCCTCCCTCTCCCTCCCTCTCTCCTCTTTTCTCTTCAAAAATCAATAGAAACATGTTCTTCGATGAGGATTCAAAAAAAGAGAAATATTTATTTTTCATCTGGTTAACCTACTGAAATGTTATGAATTCTTATAGTATTCCATTTGATTCTCATGGCTTTTCTGGTGAGATAATCACCTACAGATAGTAATTTTATCTCTTCACTATTTTAAACTAGATATTCCCTTTCATGTTGGATTGCATTAGCTACTATCTTCAAAACAATGTTAAAAGCCTAAACTCTCTGGCGAACTCACTCCCACACTTCTCCCCGACTGCTGTGTCCATCAGTACTATCTGCCTTGCCTGATAATGTAACTATGGCCACTCCAGCTGCTGGGTCTCGTACCTTGGCCCTCTAATTCTAGGTTACTTTTCCCCTCTTTCTGTTGCTTTTAAAGAAATATGAGTCAAAAGCCTAAAATGTGGTGGCATCCAGGGTCCAGAGCCTGAATAACACATTGAAACAGAGTGTCACAAAGTCTACACAGAGGGAGTGGCTGGGATAGAATGAATGACCCAATAAATGTCATTGAACCTATGATTGAGCACAGTTTCTCTGGGACTTCTGGAGAAGGGATCTTTGCTTCCATTAGGCTGAGGACTCGATTCGGCAGTAAATGCTGCAATCTGCATTCATAAGCACCTGTTACATAAGGAGAAAGGGTGAATTCCATCTTCTGGGTGCACCCCCCCCCACCTTCTCTACTTACTGTCAGCCAGGACCCCTGCACTCAGGCACTGTCCTTCCCCATCATTGAAAATTCCAAAAATCTTTCTCCTTTCTTACTGCACTTTGGCCAGAACTGGTACCTTGCTATTCCTGGAATGGCCCATGTATTTCCCCACTGTGGAGGACAGATGCTAAGGCGGCACTCATAATCCCCATTTTCTGGTATTCATGCCTTTGTATGATCCCCCTCCCCTTGAGAGCAAGGCCTATGACTTGCATCAGTTGGTTGGAGTATCATCCCATACATCAAAAGGAAGTGGGTTCAATTCCTGGTCAGGGCATGTATAGGAGGCAACTGATTGATGTTTCTCATTCACATAAATGTTTCTCTGGCTCTCTGGCTCTATTTCTCTGTCTGTCTGTCTGTCTTTCCTTGCTTCTCTCTCTCAATTCAATAAACATATCCTTGTGAGGGCTTTAAAAATCTCTAAGATATATAGGACATTCACATCTTTCGAGAATGATTCATCTGTCCATTGGTCTAGATAGAGTCTTCTCTTCTCTAATTCCCTCCAAGGTCACTGACCTGCCCTCTGGAACACATTTGTCCCTCTGCTCCAAGCCAGTGATTCAGACACTAACATATTAGAATTCTATGTCCCTAAACTGTGTCTTTTCCAAACCTAACAAAACAGTGTCAATGGGGCACTGTCTTCTGCCGGGGTCTACATGCCATTCCCGGGCATGGGCAACTCTGGCTGATCCAGCTGCAGGTGATGTCCCTTGAGTTCTCTGAAGTAGTTTCACTCGCTCTTAGAACTAGGAAGCCATCACCCAGCTGAGCTGGACCTGCCGTGCAAAGCCCTGCTCATGCTGGATGAGTCAGCTGTTTTTCTCCTTTTAGGTGATAAAACAGATCGTACTTCTCTTTTTTATTTGGTCGCCAGGAAATTCAAAGACAAATAAGAAGTATAGGGACAAATGCTCTGCAGCTCCAGCATAGTTTTACATTTTATCCATGTCTTGACTTCCAGCTATTATTAAAAGTATTTTTTCTAGCCCTGGCTGGTGTGGATTAGTGGATTGGTGCTGGCCTGCAAACCCAAGGGTTGCTGGTTTGATTCCCAGCTAGGGCACATAACCAGGTCTCCAGCCAGGTCCTTAGCTGGAGGCAGGTGAAAGGCAACCATAGAGTGATGTTTCTCCCCCTTTCTTCCTCCCTCCCTGCCCTTCTCTCTAAAAAAAATGAATAAAATATTTTTAAAGTATGTTTTCTCATTGTGATTCCTATTTCTGAATTAGAGCTATTTTATAGTGTGGTATGGAAGTTTGCTGGGAACTGCCTCATGTGCCCCAGGGGAGAAATGTAGGGAAATAATGTCATGAAAGAAATGAAGGATCAGAAAGAAAAGGAAATGAGTTAAAAGGAATGCTTAGCAATGCAGCTGACAGGATGGGTAAGGCCTGAGTGAAATCGGGAGAAAGGAATAGCATAGAGCAGAAAAGAGTGCAGGGGGGTGGGAGGGTAAGGCAGGGGATGGAGTGGAATAAATGTCAAGTTGCCCCAAGAAATCTAAATTAAAGGTGTGGACTGGAAAGGAAAATTATAGTGGGAAAGAATGAAGTCAGATAAAATGAAGTGGAAAGAAGAGTAATGACATGAAGTACAGGATCAGAAAGGAACTGAATGGAAAAGAGCGGGAAGGAAATGAATTTAAGGAAAGGAATGGAACAGAAAGCAGTGAAGTGAGAAAGGGGGAAGGGAATGGAGAGAAAATGGCAAGAAAGTAATCAGATGAAATTGTGGGAACTGAAGGATGGAAATGAAATGGAAAAGAATGAAAAGGGAGGGAATGGAATGCTGTGGACTATAAAATAATGACAGGCAATTGAATGAAACTGATGTAATAGCATGGAATGAATGAAAGGGAATGAGGCCCTGGCTGGTGGCTCAGTGGAAAGGTGCTGGCCTGCGAACCTACAGGTCACTGGTTTGATTCCCAGTCAGAGCACATACCCAGGTTGCAAACCAAGTCTCCAGCCAGGTCCCCAGCTGGAGGCAGGTGAAAGGCAACCACACATTGATGTTTCTCTCCCTTTCTTCCTTCCTCCCTGCCCTTCTCTAAAAAATAATAAATAGCCTTGGCTGGTGGCACAGTGGCACAGTGGATAGGCACCGGCCTGCGAACCCAAAGGTTACTGGTTCAATTCCCAGCCAGGGCACATAACCAGGTTGCAAGCCAGGTCTCCAGCCAGGTCCGTGGCTAGAGGCAGGTGAAAGGCAACCATACATTGATGCTTCTCTCCCTCTCTGCCTCTCTCCCTTCTCCTCTCTAAAAATAATAAATAAAATCTAGACTTGAAAGTGGGATGGATGGAATGGAAAGTGGGAAATTAGTGGGACAGATGGAATGGAAAGCAACAAAGACCAGTGGAATGAACAGGCAGAAAGGAAAAGAATGGGATAGGATGGGGTGGGGTGGGATGGAATGGGGTGGGATGGGGTGGGGTGGGGTGGGATGGGGCATATGGAGTAAATGGGTAGAGGGGAAGGAAGGAGAATAAATGGAGAAGAATGGAAAACAGTGACACAGAATTGAACAGAAGAGGAAGGGATAGGGCCCAGGAAATTAGGGGAAAGAAAGAAGGAAATGGAAAGAAAAGGACTGAATGGGAAAGAAATCTATAGAACGAGAAGAAATGGAATGCAGTGGGATGAAATGAAAGCCAATCAGATGGAAACGAATGTAAGTAGGGGCGCTGGATAGAGAGGAGCTGAGTGCTAAGACACACAGCGGATGGGCTGGATTAAACATATGAAGGGGAAGAGCAGGAATGAAATGGGGGGAGAAGGATAGCAATGAAATAAAGTGATGAGGTGGAAGTGGGAGACATGGAGTTGAAAAGGTTTTTAAAGGGAAGTTCTCTCGATAGTTGATTTCACAGACTCTTCAGCAAGGAGGAAAAAGCAGATGAGTGATCACTCTCAACTTTTCCAAAGACTCAGTGTGACATAAGAATACCTCATAGATTGGCCCTGGCTGGTGTGGCTCAGCGGATTGAGCACCAGCCTGTGAACCAAAGGGTTGCTGGTTCAAATCCCAATCAGGGCACATGCTTGGGTTGCAGGCCAGACCCCCAGCTGGGGGCACTCAAGAGGCAATCATACATTGATGTTTCTCTCCGTTCACCCTCCCTTCCCCTCTCTCTCTAAAAAAAAAAGATAAAAAAATTAAAAAAGGTACCTCATAGGTGGACTCTGTGCTTCTTTGTGGTAGAGTAGAGTCTGGCGGGTACAGTGAACTCTTGGGTGGTGGCTTCCTGGGGCCATAAGTATAGTCCCCAGGGGTTGCAGAAGGAGGCTGCTTCTGCAAATGAACCAGGAGACTGACTGGGGTCCACAGGCCTCTGCCTTAGAATCCCAGCATCTGGGAAGGACCAATTTGCACTTTCTTCTTCCTCCCCACTCCTGGCCCTGCCACGCTCAACACGGATTTAGGTAAGATGATTCCTCATGCTTGTCAAATCCAAAATTCTAGGAGCGGTTTCCCTTGGTAGTTTTTACAATCAGATCCAACAGAGTCAACATACCTCATAGACATGCTCTGCGGGCTCTGGAGGCTCTGGAGGCGGCATCTGGGGACAGAAAAAGGAATGAAGAGGTCACAGGGTTTAGGATTGGGGCCACGATGCAAATCCTCAGAAATGGCGCTAGCCTTAGAAGCAGTTACCTCCCTTTTGATTCCCAGGGTGGCTCCAGGTTAGGCATTGTCACGTTGTAGAGCAAGAGGACACAAAGAAGAGATGGAAATGCCAAGAGGGTCTTGGGATCCCCAGAGAAGACAGAGGAGGAAATGCAGGGACCCAAGCTGGCACTAGGGTCCTCAAGAGAACATGGCTGACCCCACCCTCACCCCCAGGAAATGGGACTGGAACAGCCCTCCATGCTGGGGAAGAGCCAGACTGTCAAGGGAGCAGGGTCTTTCTGGGGCATCACCCACCTGATTGACGCTGGCCTGACCTTGAAGCTCGGGTATATCATTGTACGTGGGCCTTGGCCAGTCTAGAGAAAGCAAATGACAGTGCAAGGCTGGAGTTAGAAAAGAACTGGAGGGGAGGGGCTGTTTCCAGGTCACTGCTATTCCCAGGAAGGAGGTGAGGGAAACCTTCCTCCTGTTCTCCCAGGACACCTCATCACGTCTCCGGCAAGCTCAACCTGGGCTGTCCCAGAAAATAAGTTCTAGGGCCGAGAAGGCTGCTTGATGAAACGGATGAGGACAGAAAGCTGAGGCCCGCTGGCACAAGCGGGTCCCCAGTCACATGGGTCTGTCCAAATTGAGCCGAGTGGACAGTGCCTGGAGGACTTCCATCTCGTGAGGCCCAGCCTCCCAGCATCCCAGGCCGGAGATGGCAGAGATGCTTCCCTTTGCCTTTGGTCAATTCCTACCCATTGGTAGAGGGGCTCGGGCCACTGTGCTGAGATGGGTTACAAGGCCGGCTTGGAGTCAGCAGGGAGGACCACTATGATTGATTCTCTCTGTCTACAGCAATCAAGTAACCAACGCTTCTGAGCATTAGGGAGGACAGAAGGGCAGCAAGATGCCCTGGTTTTCCTGTGGCTGTCGGAACAGGCAGAATTCAGAGTTCTTGACTCCAATCTCGCCCATTTTCCAGGTGGGGACACTGAGGTTCAGAGAGAGCAGGCCTGGCCTGTGATCACATGATGACCTGGTGGCCACCATGGGAGCAGGTAGGCTCCCAGCACCAGCCTCTCCCCCAGCCTTCACCACTGCCCTGGGCATCAACTACAGAGCCACTTACCTGAACTGGGCTGGGCGGGGTGCTCCACCTCAGAGGTTGGTGTGGTGACCTTTTGGGTGGGGTCCTCTCCTAACGGTTCCCTTGGGCACCTGAAACCCCAAAGCCCTCATACTTCTGTGCTTCTAGTCCTTCTCATCTCCACGGGCTCTGCCCATATTGTACATCCATTCTTGGCAATGCCACAGGCCCTCTGAGTTCCCCAGCTGCCGTGGGCACAGCCCATAATCATGGTGGGCAACACTGCCCCACCTCGCCCCTGCACACACTGCGGCTCCGGCCCCCTGAAGGCACCCCCTCCCCCCGCCAATGCATCCCCTGCTTTACCGTTTGGTGTAGAGGAAATAGCCCAGCCCTAGGGACAGGGCAATGACACTCAGGATCCCAACGGTAATGCCAGCAATGGACCCTGCAGACAGCGACTCCCACTGGGGACCTGGGTGGGAGAGAGAATCATGTGGGTGGGGTGGGGCTGACACACACACATCCCTGGGGTCTTCATCTCCATTTGGTGAGCGCTGGTTTGCCAATCACTGAAAGGCAAGGTTTTGGGGGTTTTTTTTTTAAAAGATTTTATTATTTTTATTTTTGGAGAGAGGGGAAGGGAGAGAGGCAGAGAGGGAGAGAGACGTCAATGTATGGTTGCCTTTTTTCACCTGCCTCCAGCTACGGACCTGAAAGGCACGGTTTTGTGGTGGTAACAGCAGCATTTCTGGGGTCAAACAGCCTAGGTTCACATAGCAGTTGTGTGACCTTGACCACGCTCTTAGACATCTCTGTGCTTCAGTTTTGTTTAGTTGTTTGTTTTTGTCAAAAGGGGATAGTAGGGGCCTGCTTCATCCAGTTGCATTGGTCCGAAGATAAATACAGCTTCAAATGGTGGATCAAGCATGGCTTTCCCAGGAAAGGGCTTTGACAACCAGAACTCTGGCTTTCCCCCGGGTCACCTTTCCCTCTCTGGGGCCCTGTGACCAAGGACAAGCGACTTCCCTCTCAAGCCTTATTTCTTTATCTGCAAAGGGAGGAGAATGGTACCCACTGCACAGAGCTGTTGTGAAGGTGAAACGAAATCATGACTTTCGGTGCCCGGCACACAGTAGACGATTGATTAATAAATGACGATTGTTATCACTAATATGGCCTGCTTGTGCCCCTCCTGCTTCTGCCTAGAACCTTTCTCAAAGGGGTGAAGCTGAGCTGTAGGGAGGGAAAGCAGCCCGTAGGGTCAGGCTATGAGGATTGGGGGTGGGGGGTCCTGGATGCCTGAAAGGTTCTTGGTTTCATTCTCTAAGCTTCCATTTCTTTCTATGTCAAACAAGCATAGCAATTCATAACACTGTGGGCTTTGTAAGAGATAACATGAGATCACATGGAAAAGTACCAGCATGGTGCCTGGCCCATAGTAGGGTCTTGACAAAAGGTGATGATGAGGCACCGGCCCATGAACCCAAAGGTCGCTGGTTCAATTCCCAGCCAGGGCACATAACCAGGTTGCAAGCCAGGTCTCCAGCCAGGTCTCCAAGCAGGTCCGTAGCTGGAGGCAGGTGAAAGGTAACCATATAGGGGTCTCCTTCTCCCTCTCTGCCTCCCTCCCTTCCCCTCTCCCTAAAATATAAATAAAATCTCTTAAATACGTGAGGAGGAGGAGGAGGATGATGATGATGTTGGTAGAAACTAACATCCATCAAACTCTAAACTCCGAAAGCCTTTCCTACCTGATCTCATTCAAATCCTACACCCCCGTGCAAGTCAGGTGGACTCACCGCTTTCTCCTCTCAGCCTGTGTTTCTCCCTTCATCCGAACAAGACCAGGGGGGTTGCTCTGAAGATTAAATGAGGGAATTTGGGGAGCAGCAGGAGTCCTCTGCTTAGTGGACAACTAAGAATGTTGCTCTTGAGGCAGGCAGCCTGGTTTCTAGCTTTCGGGGTAGGGCTGGGGTCTCTAGTTCTCCAATTCTACCGGACAATGGAGCTACATCATAGGTGGCAGACGGAGACCCAAGAAATGTTTGCAGAGACTACACACACAGGAAGACTTGCTTCCAGCATGTGACACAGGCTCAATAAAGAATACTTTTATTTGTTTAACAAACACAGTATGTCAGACACTGCCATTGAACTTTACACGTTAATTAATCTTCAACAAACCTATGAGATATGCATTTGCATGATTATGGTGTTTGTTTTCCAGACAAGGGATCAGAAGCCCAGAGAGGTTACGCAACATACCAAAGGTCACAAAGCCCATAAGCACCGGAGGCAAGATGTGAGCCCCAGCTAAGAGTGACACTGTGTTGTCTGCTCAAGACGGGGACTCACCGCCTGTCACACCCAGTTGCTATTAATATAATTCCTGATTCCTCTATCAGTTCACTCTTTCTTTCCCTGGCTCATTGTACTTCCAGACAGCTACGAAAGGCAGGTGTCACATACCCATTTCCAGGTAGGGAAACTGAGGATCAGAACAGCTTCAGAGGTTTCCAGAGCCCACAGCTAAGAAGTAGAGGTTTTAGGATCTGAGCATTAGGGGTCAGGATTAAACAGCTCTGGAGTGGCCATCTGCCCACACAGTGCATTCATTTCTACACCACAAAGCCAGGGAAAACCACTTGTATCCCAAGAGAAAATATACCTGACTCACCTACCACTGTGACCAGGACCGAGGCAGAGCGGGCCAGGTGGGTCTGAGGGTTGAGGGCTGTGCAGTTGTAGGTCCCCTGGTGTTCCCAGGTCAGAGCTTCGATGACCAGCTTCTCCCCAGCATATACACTGGCAGAGGGTTCAAGGCTCCAGTGATACTCAGCATCTGGCTGGGACTCGGCCCGGCACTGCAAGGTCAGGCTGGAGTTGAGCTCCACCTGGACATGGCTGACCACGCTGGACTCCGACCCCCTGGTGATGTTCACATGGTCAGGGCCATCTGTGTGCAAAGCCAAACATGTGCCCAACCTCCACCGGCAAGTTACCCTGTTCTGCCCCATTTTCTTCCACATTGGAAGTGTCACCTTTTTTCCTTCTTGATTTTTGTAAATTTAAAAAACAAAACAAAACCTTCACCTGAGGATATATTTGATTTTAGAGGGGTAGGATGGGGGAGCTGAGAGAGAGAAAAAGAGGAGGGGGGGAAGGAGGGAAGGAGAGGGAGGGAGAGAGAGGGAAACTTCAATGTGAGAGACAAACATCAATCGGTTGCCTCTCATACCCACCTCGACTGGGGATCCAACACACAACCTTATAGTGTATGGAACAATGTTCCAACCAACTGAGCTACCTGGCCAGGGCTCTTCTTAGTTCTAACAAAGATTAATTCCAGGTCATACCCCAGACAACAAAGGCTCTTTTCGTTGAAGTTGAAAGGAATCTCAGCAAGATAAGAAAAATGCTCCCTTTCCCCTTTAGCTGCCTGGTGAGTAGATAGTAGTTTGTAACACGAGGGGAGGACAATAAAAATCCAACCACAAAACCCCACCATTGCCCTGGCTGGTGTGGCTCAGTGGATTGGTGCTGGCCTGCAAACTCAAGGGTCGCTGGTTCGATTCCCAGTCAGGGCACATAACCAGGTTGCAAGCCAGGTCTCCAGCCAGGTCCGTAGCTGGAGGCAGGTGAAAGGCAACCATACATACTTCTCTCCCTTTCTTCTTCCCTCCCTGCCCTTCTCTCTAAAAATAATGAATAAAATCTTTTTTGTAAAAAAAAAAAAAAAGTATAAGCCCCTGGCTGGCGGCACTGTGGATAGGTGTCAGCCTGTGAACCCAAATATCGTAGGTTCAATTCCCAGCCAGGGCATATAACCAGGTCTCCAGCCATGTCTGTAGCTGGAAGCAGGTAAAAGGCAACCATACATTGATGTTTCTCTCCCTTTCTTCCTCCCTCCCTTTCCCTCTCTCTTAAATAAATAAATAGATAGATAGATAGGTAGATAGATAATTTTTTAAAGTATGAAAGTGGGACCCTGCTTCCTTCCCCTGCGTGAACCTTTCCCCCTGTCCCATCTTCTCCACCTCAGCTCATGGTTTCTACAGCCTTTGAGTGACTCAGGCAGAAAACCTTGGGCTTGTTCTGGACTGTTCTCTTGCTCTTCTGGTTGAGGTCAACCAGCAGCAAATTCTGTGTGTTTGATATCCAAAATATATCCAGGGTCAGGCCACTTCTCATCACCCACCGCTGCCACCCTGGCCTAGGCCCCGCAACTCTTGTCGGACAATTGTGCCCTGTCACCACAAGAGGGCGCCTTGTGGACCTCCAATGGGCAGAATCGGATTACCCAAAGGTCCAGCTGCCAGTGCCCTGAAATCCACTCTCTGCACCCCTGTGGGTTGCACCCTGCCAATGTCTGAGTGTGTTGGGGAAACTGAGGCAGAGCCCTTCCTAAGAAACGCGGGACTCCTGACAGGCTTGACAATGTTCCTTAGACTGCACAAGGGTCTACACGCTTCCTTCCACCCAACCCTCGCTCCTTTTCTCTGTCAGCCCAGTGGCTCTCCCAGCCTTCTGGTTTCCTCTCTACTGTTTCTCACAGGAGCATCTCCCCTGGTAAACTCCTTGCATGTATTTAATCCCACCGTGGGGGCTGCCTTTCCAAGGACCCAGACAAACACATTTTCGACAACTTCCTCCTCACTCTGCTTCCACTCTACAGACAAGGGCCAGGGGGACCTATGAAACTTGTCTAGTCATATCCCTTCACTGCTCAGAGCCTCTGTGGCTCTGGGGCCCTGTTGGGGCCCTCACGATGGCCCACAGGGCCCTGTGTGATCTGTCCTGACCCAGTCACCTCCTGACCCCTCCTGATCCACTCCCTCCCCCTGATTCACCTCTCTGGTCACCTTGGCCTCCTTGGGGCCATACATAGTCTGTTCCCTCCCCCTGGAACTCTCTTCCTGCATGGCTCACTCCCTGTCTCCTTCCAGCTCTGTGCCAAGGCCACCTCCTCCAGGAAGCCTCCCCTGACCACCCCAGCTAAGACTGCAACACCTTTCCCCTCTCAGCCGTCCCTGTCTCATCTCATGGTTCTCCTTAGCTTTAGACCCACTGGACATACATGTATCTCCCTTGCTTAGCCACTTATAGTCTGGCTCCCCGACTGGAGTATAAGTTGCATGGGGGCCAGGGGCTTTGTCTTGTTCATGCCCAGACATGCCTGGCGCAAAGCAGGTATCCAATAATTGTGGGACAAGTGGCTAGAGGAAGAATTAAAAGTGAGAGAGGGAGAGAGTAGGAGAAGATCCAGGCTTGCGGGGGGCACTCACAATGGATGGTTAGCCTGAGGGGTTCACTTCGGGTCCAGCTGCCTCCGTACCAGACCTCACACTCATAGGGTCCCGTGTCATCCCGCCAGAGGCTGTGGATGATCAGGGTCCTGTTGTCGGCTGACAGCACCAGGTGCTTGCTGGGCAGAAGGGGCTGGCCCCTCAGTAGCCACTGGACTGGAGCCCCCTCACGGGTGGTCCAGCAGGTCAGGGGCACGGTGTTGGTATTCTCCACAAGCGACAGGCTCGGGGCTATAATGTGGGGCTTAGGCAGGCTTTCTGAAAATATAGATAGAGGACAAGGTCCAGGGCCCCTTCCCCAGTTTTCTGCCCCGGTGGGGCCCACAGGGTTTTCCAAGCATGAATGTGTATGTGTTGTGGGTGGTGTGTTGTGTGTATGTATGTGTGTGCTTTACATATGGCAGACTGTGTGGGTGGTGTGTGCAACGCTTTTGTGTATGAGTGTGTATTGTGTGTGACAATTATGTGCACATATTATGGTTTTGTGTCTATGGAGTATGTGGAGGCGTCTTATGTGCGAGTCTGTGTCTATTGTACATGTGGGTATGTTTTGTGACTGAGGCGTGGGCGTTGTACATATGCATGTGTGTGAGCGCATGTGTACTGTCTACATACTATGTTTCTGTATGTGCGCGTATGTTGCGCCTCTGTTGTATTAGATGTGTTATGTGTATGTGTTGTATGGTATAAGTACATGTTTTGTACATGGCTGTGTTGTGTGCGTGGTCTGTGGTCACACTGAGAACATGTACTGTGTAGTGTATGTCAGTTGTGTGCTTGTGATGAGAGCGTTGAACAGATGATATGTGGTGTTTCCTGTGTTGTATGTGAAAATGTTGAGTGTGTGAGGTGGGCGCTATGTGGATGTTATCTGCATGATGGGACAAAAGTAGGTTTATACTTGTAAGTACTTGAAACAGAGTTTACCCTTGTACTTATTAATTATTGCATGATTTGCCATATGAACAACTGTAAACCTACTTTTGTCCCAATCTGGATTGTGTGTATATGTGTTTTTTGTGGGAGTGAGTTTGTGTGTTTGTGTTTTTTTTAGTTGTAGATGTGTTATATGGGAGATAGTTGTGTGTGTGTTATATGTATGCCCTGTGTGTTTCATGTATGTTATGTGCATGTGAGTATATTATACATATGTGTTAGGGGTGCATGCTGTGTACATGTGTGTCTACGACGTGTTATATACTATGTGTTATCTTGTATACGTCTGTTGTGTGCATGTTATATGTGTTTTGTGTGTGTCATGTCTGTGATATTGTATGATATGTGTTGTATGATTTGGGTCTCCTGTGTGCATTGTACACATGTGTCAGTGTGCTGTGCACTTGTGATTTTTTTTTCTTTCGGGGTGGGGGTCAGGGTGCGCACTTGTGATTATAATCTGTGTGTGTGGCTCTGCATGTGTACATATGTGTGAGTGTTGTGTTAGTGTTTGTATCTATAGAGACCCAACCCCAACTTCCAGACCATCGGATAATGGACAGACATACAGAGACCGACAAGCTCTGTGGAGGGCGTACCGAGGCCCGGGCGGGCCCTTCCCTGTAGCCGGAACCCTGCTCGGCCACCACGCAGGGTTGCTGCTGCTCTTCATCCTCCTCAAGCTCTGGGGAGCTCTGATTTTTGTGGGAACAAAGGAGAGGAACAGAAAAGAGAGACTCACCCAGGACTTGGACTTGAAGAGAAGCCAGGTAGGACAGTTGGGTGGCATGGTTGGACCCCTGGCACTTATATGTGCCCTCATGTTCCCTGGACACGGCATGGATGGTGAATGTTCTTGTGAGACGTGAGGTGGAGTCATTGGGCAGAGACCAGGAATAGCGTGGGGGTGGGTGAGACTGAATTTCCACCGAGAAGGTCACATTGGAGCCTTCTAACACCCCAACCATCTCTCCTCTGGGGACACTGGGCTCCACCTTGATTTCGAAGGGGTCAGGACCGTCTGGGAGGACAAGAACGATCAGAGCAGTAAACAGTAGCATCAGTGCCAGCTCCCCTAGGAAAATTTACAGAGCTAATATTAATATTTCTCTTCTCCCCACCCAAGCTCTGGATCAATTACAAAGGAGACACAAAAAGCTAATGGGGCTTAACTGCTAGGCTTCTCGCTGAATAAAATGGGGTTGGAAAAGCATGCCCGCAAATGCTCTTGCCTTCTTCCGACCCAGGCAAGACTTTGGATCAAACAGAAGAAGGTTAAGGAGCTCAGTTTTAGGTACGTTCAGTTGGATGCTTCTGGTAGAATCCAAGTAGAGACATCAAACAATTACACATCTGGAGTTTAAGGGTAGATCAGTCTACAAATGGGTGGGATTTGAAGCTTTGTGATTAGACGAGATCACCAAGGAAGTGGGTGTCAGTAAGGGGCTCAGGAGAACGGGAAGGGACTCACAGTTCACGACCAGGTAGGTGGGGTCACTGCTCTGGAGGAGGTGAGCACTCCCAGCTTCACACTGGTAACTCCCACTGTCCCCCCGCAGGACAGGAGTGATGGTGAAGTTCCTGCCATCTGGGGCCAGCTGGATGCGCTCATGAATCACCAGGGGCCGATTGTTGGAGACCCAGCGAATGGTCATGTCCTTGGTGTCACAGAAGAAGGTCACCGTTTCCTTCCGCTCTATGACAGCGCCCTTGCTGACCGAAATGGTGGGCTTGGCCAACTGTTCATCTGCACAGGGCACAGGAGACAGAGGGAGATGGAGGCAGAGACATAGACAGGGGAAGACCAAGCAAGACATAGTCACAGGGGAACCCCAGGGAGATGGGGATAGGTCGGAATTGTCAGAAGACACAGGAGCTCGTATTCTAGATCTACTATTGTTGATCACAGGGAACTTACTTCCTCTTTCTGAGCCTCATACAAGTATGGTTAGACAAATAAAACAGAAGGTCTGGTCTATGACAACGGGTTGATGAATGTCAGCTTCAAAGAGAACCAAGCCTGTCACAGGGAGGCCAGCCAGCCTTTCCTACCTATAGCTGACAGCACAGTCGACCCCATGACCCCTGCCCCAGGACAACGGAGTCAGCCAGTTGTCACCAGACCCTGGCTGGGCCCATCAGCTTCACCCTGTCGGGACTTTGGGCATGGACCTTTGATGGGTGTTTGAGAATTACAGCCTTGTTCCCTGTGCCCACATCTCTGAATTGCTACAAGTCTGGAGTGTCCCGGGGGACCCAAACACAGAAAGAATTCTCACTTTGGATGATGTTGAGCAGGTCAGCATCAAGGGTGAGCTCAGGTGCAGTTGGCAGGCTCCACAGTGTCAAAAATGAGGCTGGTGAGGGAGGGAGAAGGCATTCTTGGAGGGAGGGATATGTTGGAGGGATGTCCAGTTATGCTCTTCATAAGTGGAGGGAGGTCTGAGGTCAAGGACATGGCTCTCTATCCCAAGGAACTTGACTCCTACTTGATACTTACTGGCCGTGTGACTTATGGCATGTTTTTATCTTCTCTGAGCCTCAACTTTCCCAGCTGTGAAATGGGCACAATCCCACCCGCCTCCTAGGGTTGTTGTGGGGTGGTAAGGAACACAGGCTCACTCTGGGGGAGACATGTGATCAGTCACCCCATTACACACAGAGGGAAAGAGACACACAGAGAGGAGAGATGAAGTCATTTTCTAAGACTGTATAGTAAGCAGTGGAAGGCAAACTTGAACCTGGCCTGCCAGCTCCTAAGGACTGTGCTCTCAACCCTGTGCAGTTCTTCCTGTTGGCCCTGGGATGGACACAGATCCTACCTCTGATAAAGGGCACTTGTTCTGTTCTACCTGATTCACCTGGGTACTTCCTCAGACTTGCCCGCAGGGAGAGACTTCCCTGGCATGGGGGAGGAAAGAGGAACAAGAGAGCAAAAGTTCCCAGTTTTCCATCTGGCCACTCTGTGTCGTTTGAGGGCAGCTCAAAGAGACTGTGAGACTGTGCTCAGTAGCCACAGCCCCGTGCAGCTGACCTGGACATTCACTCACCCTTCCCAGTCATCCAATTAGCAGAGGCTGACAGCTACACTTCCCTGTGCCCCACCCCCGGCTCAGCTGGCGGTTAAGGACACGGGCTCTTAAGATATTTGGGAGCAAATATTGACTCTGATGCCTACTGACTCTATTATCATGGGCAAGGGGCAAGGAGCAAGGGGCTTTCTCTTGGGAGCCTCAGTTTCTCCATCTGCAAAATGGGGAGAATAGTTCCTCAGGTTGTTGTGAAGTCCGATGATGTATCGGGGGTGATGTGTTTCAACCAGTTCATAGTACATGTTCTGTCGCTATGGTTACTGTGATTTCCCATGTCTGGATTTTCTGCCTCCAATTAAGGTAAGTCCACAGGTTTGGGGTCTGACTGCCTGGGTTTGAGTCCCAGCTTGGCCATTTGTGGGGGTGGGGCAGGTGATGTTCTTGGCCTGAGTCTCAGTTTCCCCATTTATAAAATGGGGGATAATAATAGTTCTCACCTCATTTAACTGTAAAGATAAATGGAAAAGGTGAGCGAAAGCATTAATGGTGGGTCTCCTCATACCCGTTTGAGGTGAATCTCCCTCCACAGAAAGTCTTCACAGGGTCCTTTCCCTCCCGCCTCCTCCCTAGTCCTGCCTTCTGTGTGCCTGAAGGGGGTAAACCTTACAGAGACACAGCCTCTCTCTCTCTCACTCTGTCCCCCACTTCTGACCCCCAGGAGGACCCTGGAGCCCCTGAAGCTGGGCTGAGCCCTCACCTCTACACCCCACACACTGCAAAACCATTTCTTTGCCTGCAAATCACTTTTCTTATCAAAATATTGCAGTCGGCCCTCTTTTGCCTCCAATACCCTTTAAGCCTAAGTCTCACACCCATCCCGTCCTGACCTTACAGTAGGAGTTAGATATTAGCAAAAGAAAGGACGCAAAACAGCCCAGCCGGATTAATGAGGAAAGGTCAGCAGTCAAGAAAGACACTTTACTCTCACCCCAGGGAGTCCACCCTACTGACAGGAATGGGGGAAATGGTGCCAAGGAAGATCCTTTCATGGGGTGCGGGTGCAGTAGAAGCCAAGACGGAAGCCCTAAAGGGGAAGAGATGAACCTACAAAGTCTAGGGAGAAGGTCTGATGGGATATGGACGCAGGCCCTGAAAAAGCCCGGAAAGAAACTGGATAGTTTAAAAGGAATCCTAGCCCTGGCTGGTAGCACAGTGGTTAAGGCGCCGGCCTGCGAACCCAAAGGTCGCAGGTTCGATTCCCCAGCCAGGGCACATAACCAGGTTGCGACCAGATCTCCAGTCAGGTCTGTGGCTGGAGGCAGGTGAAAAGCAACCATACATTGATGTCTCTTTCCCTCTCTGCCTCTCTCCCTTCCCCTCTTTCTAAAAATAATGAAATAAAATCTTAAAAAAAAAAAAAAAAGGAATCCTGCTCTCTTCCAAGCCCAGGGAAGTATAAGGATGCTTAGCAAGGCGCCAATCTCTCCTTCAGGCCGAGCATTACCAAGATGATGACGCAGTCTGGGTCCTGTCCTGGTCCTGTGAGTCACAGTGCAGCCCTGTGACTCTGGCAGCTGGACTTTTGCCACAGAGAGACAGAGCTGAGCCAACTGGCTGTGAAAGAGACATTGGGTGCTGTGCACCTGGGGACCGTGAATGCCACTGACCAGCAGGCTGAGTGTCGGAAAGCACCAGGCCAAGTGCAGAGGCCCCTTCCAGAGCCTTCTCATAAATCTGCACATTGTGACTTAAAACCCTCCTCCTGAAATTCCTTTCCCGCAACTCCGTGGAAGAACCTGCTTCCAAGGCTTCCTGTCTCTCTGTCTGTCTTTCTGGTATGTTCCAGCTTTCCTTACCCACCCCTCCTTTGGCCTCTCTCTCTCTCTCTCTCTCTCTCTCTCTCTCTCTCTCTCTCTGGTTCTGTGGTTCCAACTCCATTTCTCTCTGTCCCTGTGTATACGAGATCTGTCCAGAAAGTATCAGCCGCACAAACTGTTTTAATTATATTGACATTGGCTCGATACCTTTGGGATAGACCTGGTGCTCCTGGCCTCTGTCTCCCTTTGTCCGTCCCTTCTGTATTTGTCTTTATTTCTGTCTGTCTCCATTGCTCTGTGCCTCTGTCTCTCTTTTGTGCACCTGTACACACACACACACACACACACACACTCACCATCCCCATCTGCAAGGAGTGGGACACTCACCAGGGAGCAAGATTAGGGCCCAGCAGTGACTGCGTCCATCGGGGGGCCCCATGGCTCCTGGCTCCTGGCTTCAGTGTGCCCTGCCCCGTACACAGGGCCACCGTCTTCACTCCAGCTTTCTTCTCTTCCCCTCTGGCCTGCTGCAAACTCTTGGATGACCTCAGCTCTCAGGAGAGATAGGGGTGGTGGTGGCAGGGGAGGGACTTTGGCACCATCTCCACCCTCTAGCCCAAGGCACTCACTTCTCTTCGTCTGCTCCAGGTATAGAACAGGAATCCCAAGAGCCCCGGGGTTTCCCCAAGGTGGAAAAGGAAAAAGTAACCTCCATCTTTTGGCCCTAGGTCCCTTAACCACCTCGCCACCTCTTCTCCAGGATGAGGAGCAATACAGGGAGGAAGGGATAACCCGAAACCGAGAGAGTGAAAGGGACTAGGAGCTGAGATTATGACGATCAATGGCAATAATAACAACAATAATAATGGCTCCTGGTTTTGATGCTTCATAAAATCAGATCTGGTGCCAAGTTCGCCACGAGCAGCCTGGAAATACTGAACGAGCTGAAGTGATGCTGATTATAAGGATTCCCAGTCATACAGAAGAGGTGAGCCCTGTGGCTGGTGGCTCAGGGGATGGGCACCGGCCTGTGAACCCAAAGGTTGCTGGTTCGATTCCCAGCCAGGGCACGTAACCAGGTTGCAAGCCAGGTCTCCAGGCAGATGCATAGCTGGAGGCAGGTGAAAGGTAACATGTACTGATGTTTCTCTCTCCCTTTCTTCCTCCCTCCCTGCCCTTCTCTCGGAAAATAATGAATAAAATCTTAAAAGAAAAAAAAAAAAGAAAAGAAAAGGTGGGAAACACAGAGAGAGCTTGGCTGGGCAGGCCCCGGGGTGCCCCTGACCGAGCCTGGTTTTACAGCTTCTCTGGACCTGGAGCTGAAATGCACCTGAAGTCTACATGCTGTCTCCAGGGAGGAAAGGTCAGGGGTCTAGGTGACACGGCCAGCATGCCCAGGGGAAAAGGCCACCCTGAAGGCAAGACCTAGCGCTTGTTCTGCTCATTGTTAGATGCCCAGGCCTTGCAGCCCCGGACAGCTTCCATACCCAGCTGCAGATTGCTTATCCAGTTTGTTCATCTGTCTCCGTTTCCCCATTCCACAGGCCAAGGCATTGTCCTAGCTTCTACCTGTCCAGCCTCGGTAGTTAGAGCGCCAAAGCTCACAGCGGTGAGATGACTTGTCTAAACTCACAGGGTACCCGGGCCAGGGCCGTGGGCTGCTTGGCTGTTAGCCTGACTGTGTGCTGCCCCCCTGACCACAGACCTCGAGTGGCTCTGGCCACCTGCAGCCCCATCTCCTCCATACCCAGATCAAGTGACACCTGGGACGTATCACCCACCACACTCCCAGACTCAACACCCCGAGAGGCATTCAAGGCCTCGGCCGTCCACCCAGTTCTTCCCGGAATGTCTGAGTCTTCCAACTACCCACTGTTCCTCAGCCAGGCTTCTCCACCCCAGGCTGCTCGGTCCCACCCTCATCTGGGGCCCCCCTGCCCCATCCTACCCCGCCCCCCACCCAGGAGGATGAGCCCCCACCAGAGTAGACTTCCCAAATCTG